>JAUTXW010000422.1:1800000-1977638 GCA_030620095.1 Kuschelorhynchus macadamiae
TATCTGAAATCACTTCTTAAGGAATGTAAAACTTTGGTTTCTTACTGGCAAGTCCAGTTTCTTACTTTTGTTCCTACCTACATACTAGCAAAATTTCCTTATTTACTGATTCATATATGAACATTTCGAGAAGCTGCAGACATTTTTAACAACAGACACCCAATAAAATTATATATTTCACAACAGTGGGGAATATTCTAACTATATTCAAGACTTTTGGAAATGTAGAAAATAACTTCACTAATTTTAATTCTAATAAACATTACATGTAAATAATTTAATTAACAATAAAAACTAACTGTTCCGTCACTGCACATTTGCCTCAACATATCCACCATCTCTTTCCATACAGGTAACCGTTCTTACAGAAAATTCTCTTAAAACGTTTCTAATCATGGCAGGCGTTATGGCCTGTATCTGTTCCCTAATTATCCTCTCCAAATGATCAACATTCTGAAATGGCCTCTTTAGATACACTTTCTCTTTTAAGTAGCCCTAAAAGAAATAATCAAGAGGGTATAAGTCCGGAGATCTAGCTGGCCAGAAAATATCAGAATACCTGTCGATTACTCGTCCATTAAAGATAAAATTTAAGTATTGTGTTACATCCCTTGCTCCGTGGCATGGTGCGCCATCCTGCTGGTACCATATTTGGAACCTCTCACGTATGGGTAGGTCATGAATAAAATCGTACAAGTAATTATTTAGAAAATCCAAGTAGCGTTGACTATTTGAACTATATCGAAAAAAAACTGGTCCAATTACTCTATCTTTATAAATTCCGCATTACACATTTGTTTTGAATGAATACTGATCACGAGTTTGTATAACAAAATTAGGATTAACGTCACACCACCAACGACAGTTTTGCGAACTTACAGTCCCATTGGAAGTCAACGTTGCTTCATCAGTAAAAATAATGCGCCTTGCCATAAAAGGATCATATTCTAGTTCCCCTTGTATCAGACAGCAAAACTCGAATCGTCGCTCAAAGTCCCTTGGTCTCAAGGTATGTATAAATTTTGGTTTGTAAGGTCGAAAACTGTTTTCTTTCAATATTTTTGAAACTGTATCTTTAGCTACGTTATTTGGCAATGTTGCTGACCTTTTGCGTAGGGACTTTTTAGGGTCTTCTATCACAAAGAGCATTACTTGATTTGTAGTTTCGTCATTCGCAACCTTTGACCTCCGTTTCTTGTTAAAGTTATTTTTTACATTTCCAAAAGTCTTAAATTTAGTTAAAATATTCCCCACTGTTGTGAAATGTATAATTTTATCGGGGTGCCTGTTGTTAAAAATGTCTGCAGCTTCTCGAAATGTTTTATAATCTTCTCCGACAATTAAAATTATTTCAATGTTATCTTCTTTGCTTAATTTCAGCGGCATTTCTTTTTACTATAATATTCAAACTGATGTTTGAATAAAGTAATACAATATTGTGGTTGACAATGGCAGTGACAATGCCATTATCAACAATCGATAAATAAGAAAATTTTGCTGGTATGTAGGTGGGAACAAAAGTAAGAAACTGGACTTGCCAGTAAAAAGCCAAAGTTTTACATTCCTTAAGATGTGATTTCAGATAGGAAGCAACGAATCTAGTGCTAGATATGTTTTTCATTCTAAGTAAGATTTTGTATTACATTTTGCTATAAAATAAAAATTAAAGGTACTTTTCTCTTGAGTCAATTTCGATTTTTGACCACCCTGTATATGCAATCTCAACTTTGAATATTTTAATACTATTTTGGCAGAAAGCAGAACTTTTTATAAAGAGTAACTTTTTTCCGTAAAAGTACTAATAAAAAAGCTTTCCATATGTAGAGAACTTAAGTAGACACACTGTATATATACATATATATATATATATATATATATATATATATATATATATATATATATATATATATATATATACTATATTGTGTGCATAACACATTTTAAAAGCTTATAAAACACTAATTATATGAAAAATGTGCCAAAATATACACATAACTTACCTTGGAACTGGATCAGGAAAAAACTTCTCCTCAGTGTAATCTTTGGCAAATAGTTGCATGCCAATAACGGCAAAAATATAAATGACTATAACTAATACGAAGGTTAGATTACCAAGTGCACCAATTGTACTTATAATAATACTTAATAGGACTTTCATGGTAATCCAAGACTGTGCCAATTTTAGCACACGAAGCTGAAACATACCAAATTATTAAGAAAATATAACACACAGAACTTCAAATATAACAGAAATATAATATTGCCTATAAAAATATCTATAATAATAATAAATTAAATAATAATAATAAATAATCAAATTACCGAACTATTACATGCCTTCCAATCCTATATGGGATCATCACAACCACAATTACCAGGAAAATAGAACAACATCTAGCACACAAAAACATTCTAAGGAAGAGCAAAAAGAGTGCAGGGAAAACAGCCAAGAATGCAAGGAGCAGCTAATTATAAACAGCGTCATCATGGAACAAACCAGGAAAAATCATAGAAACCTTCATACTGATTACATAGATTATAAAAAAGCATTTGATTCGATACCCCACAGTTGGCTAACCAGAGTGCTAGAATTATACAAAGTCAATAAAATCATCAGGCAATTTCTTACGCAAATCATGAGTACGTGGAAAACTAAAATCAACCCGAGAACACAAAAAGAACACATCGAAACAGAAGAGATCTACATCAGACGAGGTATATTCTAGGGACATTCACTCAGCGCTTTGTGGTTCTGCCTCTGTCTTAATCCACTCTCAAACACACTGAATAACACAAACTTCGGATTCCACATAAAACACCAAAAAATAACCTACACAAAATAAACCATGTGTTGTACCTGGATGACATAAAATTATACGCAAGCACAAAGGCACAGCTAAGGGAACTCCTTAAAATCACACAAACGTTTACCCTGGACATCAACATGGAATTTGGCATAAGTAAATGCAAGCTACTTCATATCAATAAGGGGCAGTGGATAAACCACTCTAGGACGAAAACAATCAACAATGAAACCATAATGTTACCTAAGAAGAAACATACAAATATCTAAGCTTTCATTAAAGCACCAAAATTAACCACACTCATATCAAATCAAATCAGAGCTCAAGACGGAATATATAACCAGATTCACAAAACTACTAAAAACAAAACTGAACTCCAGCAATCTAACGTTTGCTATTAACACCTTCCCCATACCTATTCTTACGTATTCGTTTGGTATCATTAAATGGTCACACACAGACATAGCAAACATTCACATTCTCATACGCTCTGAATTCGCTAAACACAGGAAGTTACATGCCAACGCCTGCAAGGAAACACTCACGATTGAGAGAAAAGAAGGAGGGAGGGGAATTATAGATATACAATCGCTAAATAAAAAACAAATTTGCGGACTCAGAAAATTCTTTCACGGCAAACAAACTAACTTCAAGGCAATAGTGAAGGCAGACAAGAATTATGCACCTCTCGACCTGTCTCAAACGAGCCACGCAGCAGACGCACACAGTCACATCCAATCACGACTAGAAAAGATGAACACATGGTCTGAAAGAACATTCCACGGAAGACACAGATACTACATAAAAGAAGACCACATACATAAAAAGCTTTCATCTACGTGGTTACAAGAAGGGCAGCTGTTCCCCGAAACAGAAGGCTTCTTGCTTGCCATCTGGGACAAAGTCATAACAACCAGAAACTACCAAAAGCGCATCATCAAGGACACAAGTATTGACGATGACAGGTGCAGGAGATGTCATCAGCAGAGAGAAACGATCGATCACATAACGAGTAAATGTAGAATAATGGCCGGAACTGAATACACCGCGAGACACAATTCAGCAGCGAAGGTCGTTCATCAAGGATTAGCAGCAACATACAAACTAATGGAGAACACAGACCCTTATTACCATTATACACCAACATCCATACTTGAAAACGAAGACTACAAGCTCTACTGGGACATTAACATCCACACAGATAAAACAATCCTCGCAAACAAACCCGATATTACCTTTCAATACAAAAAAGAAAAGTTCATTTATTTAATTGACATGGCTATCCCCAACGACGAGAACATCCAAGCGAAATACAGTGGAAACATGAAAGAGTTATCATTGTTCCTCTCGTCATATCAGTAACAGGTCTCACCCCAACACCGTTTACACCGTATTTGGCTCAATTAGGACTTAATACAGACATTCACAGGAACATCCAAAAATCGATCATTTTGAAAACATGTAGCATCGTTAGATCATTTCTTAATACACAATAGTTGTTACTTTATACTTTTCCTTTTTTTTTTGTTTTTTTTTGTGCTGACATGAATACTATACGTATCATCTTAGAGTATATTTTATTTCAAAATTAAACATTACTTGGATATCATCTTAGATGCTTTATTTTATTGACGGAAGATTAAGTATTGAATCATCTCTCTCGTTTAAGAGAAGAATTTTGAATTTAAAATTCTTTGTTATTATTAGCACACATATAAACATGAACAAATCTGCATTTTAATGTGAGATATCTTAGACGCAGACCAGAAGTATCATTGCGTCTGGTATTTTATTTCCTGTTTCTGCTTCTATAGGTATTAGTAAACATTCTGTTACGTACAATTTATTCAATAAGCAATACCATTCTTACGCACAATTTTGCGTAAAGAATAATATCGCCCAGTTGTGCGTTATGATGCATAAGATGATAATCAAATTAACTTTAATTTTATTTTTTTTATTAATCAATCACTTATTCCCCAGAAACAGCATTGTTAATAGTATGGAACTAATTAACACTTAAAATAAAAACATAAAAATGTATACACATTATAAAAAAATACAAATAAATTTAAAACTGAAAATATTAGAGGCAACTAATTAATATAAAACATATAAATAAATAAACATTATTACAAATTACAAATAAATTAAAACCTTAAACTCCTGTATTCACTAAGAAGGTTTAAGCGTTAGACCGGATCTAGTTACCATGGTACTTAAAACTCTTATTTCGCCAGTTATGTTTCGGTTATGTCACTGTCATTTTGTAATTGTGACATTTACGAAAATTATTTGTTCAATTGTTAAAAATGTCATCTTAAACCTATAACTGTCAAATTAGATCTGGTCTCAATTGAAACCTCTTTAGTGAATGTTGGTGTGAAAATCTAAGATATACAGGGTGTTTTACTTTGTTGTTTCAACTGTTTTACAATTGATTTATATTTTGGATAACCTTAAACTAATGGTAATACTTACAAGACGAAGACCTCTTAACACAGAAAGACCATCTACCAATTCGAATATTAAATCAAGAAGACTCGCCGATACTATAATTAAGTCGAAAATATTCCAGCCACAGTGAAAAAAATCTTTACTTAAAGCCATTATCTTCATGCAGCATTCAAATGTAAAAATTGAGGTAAACACCTAAAACAGAAAGAGAAAATGTTTAATAATATATGTGACTAGAAAGACAAAAGTATGTAAATTTAGGTATATTATAGCCAGTAAGTTGGTTCACAAACACAGTATCTTTTTTATAGTGAATTAATTAAAATTATCAAACATTGATTAAATTTTCATATGAAAATAAAACGGAGCAAAACATAATTTTTATATTTATTGTGTTTTATTGAAAACGCCCAAAGATTTACCTACTTGGATTTCGACCTAATTAGCGGTGTCAACCTGTCGATCACGGATTATCGTTAGGGGTGAGGGATGTGGTCTATCGTATACCCCAGATTACCCTAACGCTTCCATAGTCTCTCCTGTGTCTCTGGCTCTTGGTTTCTATCTTCAGACACCAAAGAGTTTTGTATCGAATAACTGCTGCCTCCGGCAACTCTGCGCTCATGGTGAGCATGTCCCACTGATGTTCGTTTGAGAAGACTCCCGGAAGACTCGAGATCAAGAGATTGATGTAGATGCAGGCCATCCTTGGTCTCCGCCTGACCCCCTAGATAATCCTGAACCCGTCTGCTTCCTTTCCCAGTGTTGGAAGATGGCTATGTATTTCCTAGCTCTATGCTCTTCTGTTTCTAAGGGCGCTATCTGTGTTACTACGGACACAGCCCCGCCCGCCAGCTGCTTCTTTATTTGCAGTGTTCATGCTCATATTGCCTAATAAGGATTATATATCAGTCGAAACGTTGCTTTTTCGGAGTAAGTAACTTGGAAGGTAAGTCTCTCCTTTTAAATAGGGTTTCCAACTTTATCTCTTTGAATGCCTTCCAAAGGAATATCTTATGATCCTGACTTTTAATCTCCTTTTCCGGGTTGTGCCACCGGGATTTCCGGGTCGTCTGGGTCAGAATATATTCCCACAGGATTCCTGTGACTATTCCCACTGTCTGTCACCACCTCTTTAATCCTAGATGAGTCAATATACAGGGTGTTTCTTAATTGAGTGTCAATATTTAAGGAGGTGATTTTTGGGTTCATTTTAAGAAGAAAACTTCATATAAACATATGTCCTAAACGGTGTAAATTTTGAAATACAGTGAGTTAAACTTTCAATTATTTCCTAATTTTTCGATAACATCTCGAATGCCACTCTAGATATTGTAATGAAATTTGGTATAGAGATACTATGCATCTAGTGGAATTTTTTGATGTAGAACATTTTTTTTATTTCCACCAGTGGCGTCCGAACGGAATCCGACCTGCATATTTTCACAGACATTAATGGTACGCCACTGATTTTTTTAAAAATTATTTTTGAAATTCCCATTCATTTTTGAGCAAGTTTCATCTCTTGGTAATTTTGAGTTGAACGCACGGTTTTCGTTTTAAAAAATAAAAACCGTTTCTCTGCAGAGTTTTAACAATATCGCTAATATGACAACACCAATCGCCAAGGCATGCAAGGAAATTTTTTTTGACTGAAATTGAAGAAATCGAATTTGCTTATGAATAACTACTACCCAAAGATTTCAAAATTATTATTTGAGCTTATAATTTTTTAACACGAAACTATAAAATACTACTAGTTCATCAATAAAGAAAGATTACTAATAATAATTATTATTATAGTAGGCTTTGGCTGTCAGAATTAATACTTCTCTTGTAACTTAATTTGGCAGTTCAGCTTTCAGATTCAGTCGGGTTTAATTAATTTTGTGTTCTAAATATCTGATATATCTGAGAAAAGAAATGGTTGAGTTTACCAATGAAGAGTTGGCAGACATGCATTACATGTATGGTTTGGCTGATGGCAGTTCACCGGAAGCTAGGCGATTATATCAGGAGCGCTTTCCTGGTAGAGTCATACCAGATAGGCGAATATTTGCAAATGTGCATAGAAGGTTGACTGAAACAGGTACATTTAAGCCAAAGAATCAATTAAAAGGGGCCCATCGGACTGTAAGAACTCCAGAAATTGAACAGGCAGTATTAAATTCCATAGATGAAAATCCTGAACTGAGTACTAGGAAAATTGGAATTAACCTAAATATTTCGCACATTCTAGTTTGGAGAATTCTACATGATTTTTTTTCCTTTACTTCCCCGAGATCTTCCTTTCCGAGTTAATTTTTGTGAATGATTTTTAGAAAAAATTGCGCGTAATCCCTTATTTGATCGCGAAATAATGTTCACAGATGAAGCGAACTTCTCCAGGAACGCTATCAGAAACTTCCACAATAATCATATCTGGGCCGATGAGAACCCTCATGCTATTGTAGAACATCATCATCAAGAGCAATTCTCTGTAAATGTTTGGGCTGGCATTATCGAAAATCACCTAATTGGACCTTTTTTCCTCCCAGAAAGACTAAATGGCCGTAATTATCGCCGGTTTCTTGAGAACGATTTGCCGATATTGTTAGAAGATATACCAATTCTGATTAGAAACAGAATGAGGTTCATGCACGATGGCGCGCCCGCTCATTTTAGTATTGAAGCCAGAGAATATTTGAACCGTAATTTAACAACAGATGGGTAGGTCGTGGCGGACCCAAACCATGGCCCCCTAGGTCCCCAGACCTAAATAGTTTGGATTTTTTTCTATGGGGATATCTTAAATCTTTAGTTTGCCGCACCCCAGTAAACACTATAGAGGAACTGAAGGATCGTATAAGAGATTCTTGCGATATTATCAGAAACACCGAGGGTATCCTTCAAAGAGTTCACGACAACATGAGGAAAAAGGCTGAAGCGTATATTTTCCAAGGTAGTGGGCATTTTCAAAAACTTATCTAATTTTTTTCTTCTATTTTGTTTCACAAAGTGTGCTGTCAATTTGTTAAAACCTAATTATTTTTGTTGAAATTATTAATTATGTACCTAATTGTATTAGTATAGTTTTGTAAATAACTTGTTATGGTTGAAGAATGTCATATTATTTTAACAAAATTTATAAAAAGTATTTATGAAGGAACAGACTTCTGAAAAACATTGACATGGTGGTCCTAGATTGGTGGCTGAAGACTACATACTATTATCTATAAATATCTCTCACTAAGATAAAGCGATTTCTGATTTTAATAAGAATGGACATAGTAATTACTTTCCCACCACTGATTTTTCTAAAATAAAGCATTTTTATTGATTCATTTGTTTGTTTTTGAAAACTTTTAGTATTTATTTTCGACAAGATTTGATTTCTCGAGTTTAATACAACAATATTCCTCTGCATGCATGGTGATATCCGTCTTATGACTAGGATTGTTTGGACCATGCAGAGAAACGGTTTTTATTTTTTAAAACGAAAACCGTGCGTCCAACACAAAATTACCAAGGGATCAAACTTGCTCAAAAATGAATGGGAATTTCAAAAATATTTTTTTTTTTTAAATCAGTGGCGTACTATCAATGTCGGGGAAAATATGCAGGTCGGATTCCGTACGGACGCCACTGGTGGAAATAAAAAAAATGTTCTACATCAGAAAATTCCACTAGATGCATATTAGCCTTATACCAAATTTCATTACAATATCTAGAGTGGTATTCGAGATATTATCGAAAAATTACGAAATTATTGAAAGTTTAACACCCTGTATCTCAAAATTTACACCGTTTAAAACATATGTTTATATGAAGTTTTCTTCTTAAAATGGACCCAAAAATCACCTCCTTAAATATTGACACTTAATTAAAAAACACCCTGTATACAATTTTACTTCTCTATTCCTGGGTTATCCCGAGTTGTCCTGAAGAGTGAAGAAGTATCGGGACACTCTTTTCTCTAAGTTGTTCGTTCGAACCGAAATCAAAACAGTGTGAAAAATTTCACGTGTTTAGTTTCCCCAAAAGACAGTGATTTGCGAAAAAATGGCTACATGCAATTCCGCGGAATGATTTTTTTAGAGTTAGTATAATTTGGGATAGTTCAGAACAGATAAAATTATTTCAGTACATTTAAAAAAATCCCGATTAAAAGAAAATTCTGTACCAACGGTTTTCCCAAATTGCCCCAGTTATTTGTTAAAAAACATTCTTGACCGCAAAAGTAAAGATGAAAAAAATAACAATCTTGATGAACTACATCTTTTGCAAGCCATAGAGCAAAGCAAAGAAGAGTTTTTAAAAGTATTTCTAAATTCTAGTTTAAGGAAAGGGAGATTTTCGGTAAAGGATACAGATAAAATAACTTTATTCAAACTTGAATATAGTCCTGGGCCCCTAGTAACTTGAGCAATTGTTATAAATAGGGACTTAAAATTAGAAACACTTTGATATGGTCAATCTGTTTGTGTTTCAATAACAAATTTAAAATCACCATTTTTATCTAGCAGTTTGGATGAAATAGAAAGTTTAATTGACACAATTGACAATATAATGATGTCAATACCAATAAATCTTGATAGCGACATTCCTGATCCTAATGAAACTCGCGATTTATACCATACCGAGTCAAGTCAACTCCCCAATACTAGTGGAACTCCCGCAGAAACTCCCAATTTAGATAAAGTTAAGTCTGACAATGAAAATATATATTTTTTTTAAATTTGTGACTGATATTCTTTTAAACCTAAAAAGTTCTGACGAACTCACTCAAAATCTAAAATTTCTCTTAGAACAGTTAACTTTGTTAAGTACTTCAAAAGAAAGGTATCGATATTCACCAAGCATCATTGTGTTATGTTCAATTTTGTTTACAATAAGCCCTCATTGCTATAAATATTTGCGAAGTCATGCTCCTATTATCTTACCTCATCCTATCACAGTAAAATCTATTTGTAATAGATCTTTAACAGATGAGGATCTGATCGATGAAAGAAATTTTTTTTAACCTATGCTCGTAACATTTTTCAATATTTCACAGATAAAGAAAAATATGTTATATTACTTTTTGATGAAATTCACAACAACAAGCCTTACAGAAGTCATTCATATATCTCCTGTAGTTAAACTTAATTCAGAAATATTATATACTTTTATCAAGACCATTATAGAAAATTTAGAAGAAATTGGCTACATAGTCTTTTGTACAGTTAGTGACAAAAACAGGTATGAAATTTTCCTGGTAATTTATCAAAAAACAAATTCTCGAAAATTATTTTTCATCTCTATATCAGAGGGAGAGCTTTGTTGGATGTTTTATTTAATTTCTTTTCATATTTTTTTACCTTATTTCCAACATCCAAGGCGCGAAGAATTGATTCGCTCATACCATGATGTTCCATTGCAAGAAACATGGTGTTAAGCACAATGCAGACCGTAATTGCCAGTTCGAATAAAGGATCTTTAACAATTTGGTAAAGTCCTTGTTGGAACTGAAGCCATCCTTCGTAATCCATGCAACATCTCTCGCAACAAGAACAATTTCTATCTGGAATTTCACTATCTGAAAAAGGCAAATTGTACGTAAGTATTTGAAAACTGATTTTAAAAAAAGGTTTAAGTCATATTGGCACCAATGCTACTTACTAACTAATACAGTTGTACAATGTAAAATATAATGAAAATGCCAATTTTAAATTGCATTGTTGATATAAATAAAGTAATGTAATGTTAAATTTATTGATACGGTATTTTTTTAGTAAATGTCAACGGCATGATATTCTGTTGACGTCAGATAATTCTATATTTAAGAACTTAGGATATACATGAATAATATAATGAATATGATTTGTCTATGATAGGCGCCAAATATCAAGATATGTAAGAATCCCTGTAATATATATATATATATATATATATATATATATTTATATTTCTCTTCTTGAACCTTACAATTTATAAATATCAAGTACTTTCTTGGGATTAGGTTCGTGGATTGAACAAAGAAACTTTAATTGACGTTTCGCCTGTCCATTTCAGGCTTTTTCAAAATATTTAATTCTGCACACTTAAAAATAAATACAAAAAGTGTATATATGTAAGTTAATAAATAAAAACAATTAGGGATAACGGCACGCACTAAAATTATTAAAACATTTATTTAAAATAGTACAGTACATACCTTGAGAAAGATGTTCTTTTACCTTGCTTGGCGGTGTGGAGGTAAGTGATACACTGGTTAAAGAATTCTATTGTTTTTTTTTTATATATATCCTTTAGTTTTTCTGATTATATTTACAATGTAGAACTATTTGTGGATACGGGTTGTTTTAAAAGTATTTGTGTGAGTCTGACAGTATACAGAATGTATTTATGATTGATGGAAAATAGTTTATAACAATTGAATTAAATTAGATTGTGATATATTTGGCTGAGATTGTCAATGTCTTTCCGATCGTTTACTGTATTTTTTTCTTTTTTTATCTCGACCATTTCTTTGAATGTCAGTTTATGGTAATGTTGTTCTTTTGATAAGACCGTTGTACCCGAAAAATCAAATTCATGTTTCATGTCTCTTTCATGTCTATTTGATAGGTATTGTGTGGTCATGCCTATATATTTTTTGGGGCAGTTTAGGCAGGGAATGCTGTAAACTACGTTTGATTGTTTTTTAATTGGTGTCTGACTTTTTAGTGGTGTATATAAAGATTTAAGGGTATTGTTAGATTTGTGTCATACGGTTATGTCGTGTTTACCGAGAATGTGTTTAATCTTTTCAGAAAGACCTTCAGTGTATGGCAAAGATATGTATGTAGTTGTTTTATTGTTGTCATGATTATTTACAATATGTTTTGTGGCATTGTATAATTTTTGGGTTCTTCGCTTTATAATTCGTTCGATGGCTTTTAATGGGAAATGATTTTTTAAGAGAGTATTTTTAACTTTATTTAGAATGTCAACTCGGTATATAGGTGATGTCAGTGTTCATCACGGAGTTTTTTTGACATTTTGGGTGACTGGAATTATAATTAAGATAGTGGGAAGACCAGGTTTTTTTGGTGTACCACTTAGTTTTAATGCCATTTGTTTTGTGGTCTCTTATTAATGTTAAATCCAAAAAGTTTATAGCACCATCATTTTCTATTTCGGAAGTAAACTGCAATTTTGGATGAAAATTTTTAAAGAGGGAGATAATTTCCGTTGTTTTATTTTTTGGTATGGCTAATAAACAATCATCCACGTACCTTTTAAAAAATAATATTGGTACATTGGCTTTTTGTAACACTGTTTCTTCTAGATATTCCATTACTATTTGGGCTGCGGTGGAAGAGATGGGTGAACCCATTGCACATCCGTCAAGTTGTTGGTAGTATTCATCTTTGTATTGGAAATAGTTGTTCGAAAGAATGAGATCTATCCCTTCTATGAATTCTGTGCAAGTGAGTGTTGTGTGATTCTTTATCTGATTCCATTTTTCTTTAATGATTTGTTTTAAAAGTTTAGTCGGAATGTTTGTATATAAGGATATTACGTCTAGAGAGATGAGTTGGAAATTATTTAGTATTTTAAGGGTGTCTATAAACTTTTTAAATTCAAACGAATCTTTAATGTAATAATCATTTCTGCCTGTAATTTTTGATAAGCAATTTGATAAAAAACTTGAAAGTTTGTAGAATGGTGACTGAATATAGGAATCAAGGGGTCTCATAGGAATGTCGGGTTTGTGAAGTTTAGGCATTCCATAGAATTTTGGTGGAACAGAATTATGTTGACATTCCTATGAGACCCATTGTCACCATTCTACAAACTTTCAAGTTTTTTATCAAATTGCTTATCAAAAATTACAGGCAGAAATGATTATTACATTAAAGATTCGTTTGAATTTAAAAAGTTTATAGACACCCTTAAAATACTAAATAATTTCCAACTCATCGCTCTAGACGTAATATCCTTATATACAAACATTCCGACTAAATTTTTAAAACAAATCATTAAAGAAAAATGGAATCAGATAAAGAATCACACAACACTCACTTGCACAGAATTCATAGAAGGGATAGATCTCATTCTTTCGAACAACTATTTCCAATACAAAGATGATTACTACCAACAACTTGACGGATGTGCAATGGGTTCACCCATCTCTTCCACCGCAGCCCAAATAGTAATGGAATATCTAGAAGAAACAGTGTTACAAAAAGCCAATGTACCAATATTATTTTTTAAAAGGTACGTGGATGATTGTTTATTAGCCATACCAAAAAATAAAACAACGGAAATTATCTCCCTCTTTAACAATTTTCATCCAAAATTGCAGTTTACTTCCGAAATAGAAAATGATGGTCCTATAAACTTTTTGGATTTAACATTAATAAGAGACCACAAAACAAATGGCATTAAAACTAAGTGGTACACCAAAAAAACCTGGTCCTCCCACTATCTTAATTATAATTCCAGTCACCCAAAATGTCAAAAAAACTCCGTGATGATAGGATTAGTTGACCGTGCACTAACACTGACATCACCTATATACCGAGTTGACATTGCAAATAAAGTTAAAAATACTCTCTTAAAAAATCATTTCCCATTAAAAGCCATCGAACGAATTATAAAGCGAAGAACCCAAAAATTATACAATGCCACAAAACATATTGTAAATAATCATGACAACAATAAAACAACTACATACATATCTTTGCCATACACTGAAGGTCTTTCTGAAAAGATTAAACACATTCTCGGTAAACACGACATAACCGTATGCCACAAATCTAACAATACCCTTAAATCTTTATATACACCACTAAAAAGTCAGACACCAATTAAAAAACAATCAAACGTAGTTTACAGCATTCCCTGCCTAAACTGCCCCAAAAAATATATAGGCATGACCACACAATACCTATCAAATAGACATGAAAGAGACATGAAACATGAATTTGATTTTTCGGGTACAACGGTCTTATCAAAAGAACAACATTACCATAAACTGACATTCAAAGAAATGGTCGAGATAAAAAAAGAAAAAAATACAGTAAACGATCGAAAAGACATTGACAATCTCAGCCAAATATATCACAATCTAATTTAATTCAATTGTTATAAACTATTTTCCATCAATCATAAATACATACTGTATACTGTCAGACTCACACAAATACTTTTAAAACAACCCGTATCCACAAATAGTTCTACATTGTAAATATAATCAGAAAAACTAAAGGATATATATAAAAAAAAACAGTAGAATTCTTTAACCAGTGTATCACTTACCTCCACACCGCCAAGCAAGGTAAAAGAACATCTTTCTCAAGGTATGTACTGTACTATTTTAAATAAATGTTTTAATAATTTTAGTGCGTGCCGTTATACCTAATTGTTTTTGTTTATTATCTTACATATATACAATTTTTGTATTTAATTTTTAGATGTGCAGAATTAAATATTTTGAAAAAGCCTGAAATGGACAGGCGAAACGTCAATTAAAGTTTCTTTGTTCAATCCACGAACCTAATTCCAAGAAAGTACTTGATATTTATATATATATATATATATATATATATATATATATATATACATACATATATATTTATATATATATATATATATATATATATATATATATATATATATATATATATATATATATATATATATATATATATATATATATATATATATATATATATATATATATATATATATATATATATATATACAGCGTGTAACAAAATTGCTTGATCCAATGGCGAGTTTCTCGTTGCTGCCAAGTTTACTGTTTTTCTGTTATAAAAGGAAAATTATCTTTTTAATGAAACACCCTATATAATATGACATTTTATGAAAGTCAGTTTTTGCAAAAATAAGGGTCTAATATCCATAATTTAATATATTACCTTTTATCAAAATACCTGCAAACAAAAGGTTACCTGATTAGTTTGACTTAGACCTAAAAAACCTAAAACGCAACAGATGGTGATTACCCGTATTCACTAAAGAGGTTTAAATTTTGTACAGGTCTAACCTGACAGTTACAGATTTAGGGTGACCTTTTCAACAATTGAACAAATACACTGGCCGACAAAAAAAATGTTGTTATTGTAACACAAATCAGAATAGCATAATCTAATAGAATGGATCTATCGAAATACGAAAATCACAAATAGAAAGTTGTAGCACGTAGGGTTTTCTTGTTAGAGTTGTAGAACCATATCGAATGTTACGATACTTAATATCTATAGAAAAAATGATTTCAGAAAATTCTTAACCCTGTTTATTGACTATGTTTACAGTTTTCGCCTATTAAACATACCATACCTCTAAGAGAAAAGCAAACGAGGAAAATATTAACTTAAAACACTAATTAAACTTTATTTTTTCCGTTTATGAGCTGTCCTATCTTCTCCCTTCAAAAACTAACAGTAGTCACCCATCATGGCTGGATGCCATCGTCCTTGTTACCGAATTTCCATTGTTCTGATATCTTGGTGAAACCTTTCACCTTGCTCGTCACTAACAGCTCCCAAATTTTTAGGAAAAAATGACAGTTGGAAATGGAGGGAGTGAATTTTTAATGACATTCTGGCACCAAGCGCTTTATACGCATCTTAACAAATGAATTCCGTGCTCTGAGTTCCTGCCTGCTAAGCTTTTCCGTAAAATTGACATCGTCCAGCCATTTTCTGATTTCTGGCCCTTCTTTTAATTTGGCATCACTTAACTGGGGACAGACTTGTCTTAGGTATTTAAATACATCACCATCTTTATTCAAAGCCTTCACAAAGTTTTTCATCAGCCCAAGGTTAATGTGAAGAGGAAGCAAAAGGACATTTTTGGGATCAGCAAGAGGTATAAATTTATTATTTTGAGTTCCCGGTTGAAATTCGCTTCTTTCTGGCAAAATTTTTGTTACATAATGCTGATTTATTGCACGACTGTCCCATAAACAAAGAAAACAGCAATATTTTGCAAATCCCCCCTGAAGTCCCACTAAAATCGCTATAACTTTTAAGTCCCCATATATCTGCTACTTAATCCTATTGTAGTTTATTTTATCCAAAATCGTGCGCATATTTTCATAATTTTCTTTCATTGCAACTGAATGGGCAACTGGTATAGAGGGTTTTAAATTTCCATCGGTGCACTGTTCTTCTGAGCTACCTGATGATGCGTTATCTCCATTATCTCCCAAATCAATAGCTTGCCAATTTAAAGGCGCAATCGGCACTGGCAAATTTGCATTATGAGGAACAGGTGGTACGGCAGATTCAGTGTCAGGCAAAAATAACAATCGTCAGAATGATTGATGGGTTCTCGCCGTACCATTGGAACTGCAAAAGGCATACTTTTTCTCTTTCCCTTCATCCACTGCACCAATGATACACTACAACTAACACAGCACACCGCTTATCTTGATCCCCAATTAACATACCAAAATATTTAAAGTAGGCTTTTTTTACATTTTCGGAAAACGGCCTGGCTTGTGATTTCACCAGAAATTCTCCACAAATATAATAAAATTTGTCACGAGAAATTTTGGAACTTCGGCGCGTTTGACTCGACATTCTCGTCTTCACATACACTTGCTTATCGATACACAGAGAACCAGTCAATTAGAAACTCAACAGAAGAGTGATGTTTAACGTTTATTTTATGTCTAATGTTGTAAACAACCCAGTCTAGGTAATTTTTCCAATATAAAATGGACCCATTTTAGCCGCCCCACAATAAAATTGTTTACCTACCAATATAAAAGGTTCTAATTAGGCTATTAAAAAATGGTGCGTATTAGGGCTTTCCAAATAGTTTTTTTATTATTGGGAGGGTATTTCCATCCAGTTTTATTTTTCTACATGTCACAATTACAAAATAACAGTGAAACATAACTGGCGTACCAAGACTTTTAAGTACCATGGCAACTAGACCTGGTCTAACCTTTAAACCCTTTTAGTGGAAACGGGGGTGAATGTTTTAATCAGTTTAGAAGAAAAGCCGTTTTTCTACTAAAACATTAGGAGGAGAAAATGACGTCTCGCAAATTACCGTAGACCGACTTCTAAAAACCGCAAAGTTTTATCCGTACAAAATAACTTTGGTGCAAGAACTCTCTGAGGATGATCACGATAAGTGCTTGGAATTAAGCGAAACCATGATGGTACATAGCAATATCAAGCTAAATTTTGTCAATCAAATTATTTTTTCTGACGAACCAACCTTTTTTTAATGGAAAAGTTAACAGTTAGATTATCCCTATTGGATACGTGAAAATCATACTCAATTTCACCAAATGATAAATGTTTGGTGTGGTATACAGGGAGCAAAAATAATCGGTCCCTTCTTTATGGAAGACACCTTAACTGGAGAAAAATATTTTTTTAAGGATCAAAATTGCCCCAGCTATTGCTAAACTATTTCCGTATAAGTTTCTTACTTTACCTGCTGTATTAAGTATTTAAACTTGATTTTTTTAGGTAACGGTGCATTAAATGATGAAATATGGTTTTAAAAGGACGGTGCTCCATCGTATTTTGCTCGAAATGCTCGCGAATATTTAGACAATGTTTTTTTGAAAGATGAATTGGT
Organism: Kuschelorhynchus macadamiae; assembly: GCA_030620095.1. Taxonomy (NCBI): domain Eukaryota; kingdom Metazoa; phylum Arthropoda; class Insecta; order Coleoptera; family Curculionidae; genus Kuschelorhynchus; species Kuschelorhynchus macadamiae. The sequence continues at coordinate 1,817,838 of JAUTXW010000422.1, forward strand.
AAGGTTACAATAGAGTGGCCACCTCGGTCTCCGGACTTGACGTCCCTCAACTACTTTTTGTGGGGTCACCTTAAAAAGTGGTGTATAAGACTAAGCCCAATGACCTCGAGGATTTAAAGCAGCGAATAGAAATCGAATGTAAACGAATCGAGGAAGCTGGCATTGTTTTTGATGTATTAAATTATTTCCCGTACTATCTGACCTTCTGTTAGAAAGGAAATCGATAACATTTGAAACGTCTTACTTAGTTTCATTAATTTATTGTTTGTTGCAGTAGATATTTTTTTTGTATGTATCATTTCCGTTTTTTTTACAACCTACTTATAAAATTGTTTTCTCTTGCTAGTGTTTTGGTAGCTATATGAGGAATTATTGTGTTTTCGAGTCTGCCAGAACGTCTAGCATCTTTTACTTTCCAGGAAAGTATATTTGTCATTACAAATTTTACAAACACCTTACAGGTTTCGCATTCTATCTCCATAACCCAGCATAATTAAAACTTCAATTCTTTAGGTTTCAGTTAAACGATCCATTTTTGTAAATCAACAAAATCGACATTGTCAGTGTGCAGGTATTTTAATTAAAGTTAATACATTAAATTATGGATATTAGACCCTTTTTCGCATAAACTGCTGACAGAAGAATTTGTATAGACTATCAAGAACTGACAGCACAGTATATTTTTATTATATTTCTTTTCCAAATGTCAGGCAAAATTTTAAAACTATAAACTATTGCACTCTTATTAGGAGTGGAATAATTATAATTCAATAATTATCAGAATAAATAATTTTTAAGACATATTTTTTAATAAAATATCAAGAAGTACTTTTGTAACATTTTAATTTCGTCACTACATTTTAATGCATAAAAATCCGTAAATCCGGTACTGTAAGTCTCCTATCGATGTAGTAAGGTGCTCGCGGCCTCTGCTTAGCGAAATCTTCCGCTTCATATTGAGGCAATTCACTAGTCTTCGTGTAGATGTCGCCTTAGTTTTGTTCAATTAGTAATTTTACTTTCTTCTTTAAATATTTTTTCTTTCCTGTCATCCAGCTCAGGGATTGGCTGACCTATTGTCCAGATTTGGACAGTTTGATTTTAGTAAAGTGGCACCACTGACGGATTGTCATCCCGCTACTGCTGCCTTGACCTGGTGGTGAGGTAGGTTAAGCTTCTTGTCTCTCTGGAAGGTGAAGGTTAAGTGGGAAAGTTTGTCGGCGAATTGATCCTGTTTTAATCCAGGCCATCTTTTGGGATTTACGTCTCCAACTTAGTTAAAAAGGCTCCTATGTGTATTTAATTACATTGTACCTTAATATTTTTGGTTGAGGAACCTTTTATTACTCTCTTGTGAGGATTTAACTGCACTTGACTACCTACCATATTTTTTTGATGGGACAAACTTTACGAAATTATTAGTCATTTCGTAAAGTTTGTCCCATCAAAAAAAACCCTTTACCATCAAATAAGAGTTTTTTTTCTTCTTCTCCCTCCTCTTCTACTTCTTGTTCCTGTTCTCCTAACCAAGGTTTGAACCTGGATGTGTCATTGTAAGTGGAGCAGAAGCCTGTTACCTAGTGCTTAAGTATGTACGTGTAGTTTTCCAGTTGAAAATGTCTTCGATGCCACTTACATCATAGACTGCTGATCTAGGTCACCGATGCTGATAGACACTTAGATAAGTATCTTAATTTTAACATCCCTTGTGCTGAATTGACTTTATTGTTTATTGCTGATCAACTTTATGACTTTTTCTATTTCTTTTGAGTGTAGAGTATACTTTTTGATATAAAGTTCTAACTACTGCTAGTGTGCGTAAACCATGATTATTGGTGTTGTCAATAAGATTATTTTACTTTATAACTCATGCTGAAACTCAAATATCACATTATAAGTTTAGGATACAATAATCTATAGGTTTTTGTCAACATTTGACCGTATAGTAGGCTTTAAGATACAGAACATCACAGTATAAGTTTATGACACAATAGTCTATAGGTTTCTGCCAACATTTGATAGTATAATATACTTTAAGATACAGTGTTGTTGTAAAGTGTGATCACATCTTGAAATTTTAACTTATAAGATCTAGTTAGTTTATACAAGGTATATAATAAGTATTATAGACAGGTAACACTACTGGAATATGTGATGATATTTATGATTTATTGTATTTACTTGCTTTAGAAAGGTATTTTGACATAAAACAATGGTGTCAATTTGTTAAGTAATATTGGTGATTGAATTTGAAATTTAGTTATATAAATTTTTCTTGTTATTTGCTTGCTCTTAGACTCACATAATACTCTTTTCTTTTATTCTATTATTGTTAATTGTATTTGAATTAATGAAGTTAATTAATAGCTTGATTATTTTGCATCTTTTGATAAATTTTTACTGTTAGATCAAATTGTTCGGTAAATTAAAACAACTTAAAGATTTTCTTTATAAACATTTATAGATTTTGGAGGCTATTACTTTTACCTGTCATTAGCTGATTGAAAATTTCTTTTCTCATCCGTATTACTTAATTTTCAGGTTTTATTGTGATTCTTTAGCTATTTTCATAAAAGATTTTACACAGTTGATCTAATATTTGGATAGTGTTCTTTATTTGAATATACTTTAGATTTTTCTCTTAGCATATGAGGTATGAAAACTGATTAACATAGGATCATTACACAGTCAATTGTCATTTTTTTTAAAAAACTTCAATTAAGGCCAATTTCTTTCATATGTTATATAAAATAACCTACAGGAGATACATATTTCTGGAAATATTTTGGGGAGCACTAAACTTGTTAATGAATGTTATTTGTTGAATACGCTTCGTTTTATTTTTTTTTACTATTAACTTTAATTAATTTTATCTTAGTGGTCTTGAGGAGTGGTACTCATAACATCTAGAGCGGTTAACAGTCCACTGGTATAGAACGGTTGGCGCCCTTATAAATAGAAATCGAACCAATCTCCCTGAGCGGTCGGTGATTTGCACACTAACTTTACTGCCTCTCTTTCAATCAACCACTTAGTGTAGATTTATATTATCTTAAAACAAATACATACTCTCTGTTATCAAACAGAGAAAGAGTGTGGAACTTTTTGGGAACGGTGCCTGATAGTTTACAAGAATTCTTGTAAATCCACCATATTACGTCATATCTAGAGTTTACGAGCATATTGTACGGGCTCTTGTTACAATCAGAAGGTGTTTAGATAGATGAAAACTTGAATATTCAGAAGAATCGAACTATAAATATCATTAAAAATGTATCAGTACGTATCTATTTTATATAATACGTTCCTAGCGGAAGGTTTCAGTTATTTTGAATTGAATACATCTCAAATTGTTTGCTCATTTACTGTATTTGTGAAATTATTGTCCACTAATTGATGCGAAAATAGTTCGCATTTGCCATGATGTGCATACAAATGAGATGCATTTTGAGTAGTTATTTTTAACGTGACCTAGATAACAAAGTAAACACCACGAACCTAATAGACAGCTGAGTTTAAATGAAATTTCGAAACACAAAACAAGGGATTGTTCAATTTCATGAACTTACTGAAAAGGTCGATAATACTCTTAAATGCTACAAAAAAAATAACAAAAATACGTAAATTTTGCATAAGAAAAAACGATAATTCAAAATTCAAAACATAAACTAACCGACATTAAAATCGGACACCAAAAAATATTAAAAAAATTTAATGGTCAATAACTTTTTTGTTTTTAAGTCGACCTCATTGATTTTTTTGTACAATACAGGTAAAATATCATACTTTTTGAAACTTCTTTTGTCGAACAGAAAATGTGTTCCGTAGGTTGCTTGTACCAGGAAAATCAAAAACTATGTTTTTCGGTCTAACTTTTGAACACCCTGTGGAATTATTCCGCAGTTCAAAACATTTGCAAACTTATTCTACCTCAAGGTGCATCTTTTTTGAACATTTTGTTTATTTGTTCACCCCGATAGCTAAGTTTTTGACACAGACACGAGGTTCTAAAGGAAAGATTGAACATTTTCAAAAACGACTTTTTATTATTATTCGACATAATAAACATAACCAACAAGCAAAGGGCAAACCATGCGGCCCTGAACTCTTCGCGCTGCTATCCTCTAAGGCGATCAATCTAAAGATATACGAACAGTCAACAAAGATTCTAAAGGAGAGATGGAGGAGACAGGGCATTAGACACTCAGGTGCCGCAATTCGTGGCTCTGAGGCCGCTCCTCTCTCGAGGAAATCTCAGAAAACTGGTAGGAATGCTAACGGGACACTGTAAGCTAAACAAACACCTTCACACCTTGGGCGTCCAGATCCAAGTTGTAGAGGATGGAACGAGGACGACGAGATTGCTGAACATGTTCTTTGTTACTGCTCAGCTCTTGTAAAAACCATATAATCCATTATAGGGGAAAGATATCCAAAATTGGCCACAATCGGAGGATGCTCGGCTGCTAGAGTGCTGAACTACATCAAGGCTGTTAGCTCGCTGGGCGAGTAAAACTCCGAAGTAGGTTACAATGGGCCCACCTGAGAGGCCTAAGTAATGGATTGGCGCAAGTCACCCCTCCATACTGTCTATCTATCTAAAAGTTTAAAGGTAAAAATTAATTAATTATTAATATCGTGTGTTTCCACCGCGAGTCTGTATAACAGTCTTCTTCTTGGCATACTTACTACCAAACGACGTATATCATCTTGAAGAATAGCTGCGTATTTCTCGGAGAGCGCTCTTCCTAATTCCTCTAGTGTCGAAGCACTTATTCTTCTCCCTAGTCTATCCCAGAGATACTCAATCGGATTAAGGTCCGGGCTATGAGCCGGCAATTCTCCGCTCTATATTCTCGTCGTTTAAGTATTCCAGTACTATTCGTGCTACATGGGGTCTGGCGTTAACATGAATGAAGATAAAGCCACCCACAATATAACGGAACCGTCTTGACAACTTACCCTCGCACTAAAAGTGCATTCAGCATACCTTCCTTCTGTTTGACGCCAAACATGCTGTCAACCATCTGAATATCTGAGGCAATACCTGGACTTGTCTGTAAGCAAAACATTGTTCCATTCATTCTCGGTCCAGTGACAATGTTCCCTAGCAAATCGAAGTCGGGCGACCAGATGTCCTTTGGTAAGCTCTGGTCCCGTTGCAAGTCTTCCGCAAAACAGGTTTGCTCCGTTCAGCCTTCTTCGCACCGTTCTTTCGCTGAGATTTACATTTCTCACGCACTACGATTCACTGCGGATTCGGACAGTGGTAGAACATCGATCACTTAGAGATGAATTAATTGATGATGAACCGGTGTGTGGTGCTTCTGGGCCGAGCTGATCCTGGCATAAGAACCTGTTTCCAAAAATTGAAAGTGGAACCTGTGGTGGAAGATAGAAAAAAATACAAGAGTTCTAACCACACTACACCACAACTTGTTACGTTCTAGACGCGCGTTTCGCTAACCAAGTTAGCATCACTAGCAGATGATATAAACTAAAGTAACTTATCCTATCCGATACTAGTTATAGGTAAATGGTTGGTTACACCCGACTGCACCATTGTCAAGTAAGCAATACAGGGGACTATACGGAATAGACCCTCTGTCTTCATTTAGTGCTTTCTTACCCCATTTAACTATTTCTATACTCTCAAATGCACCCAATAATCTATTATTAGATAAATTTTTAATTAACTTAAGATTATTTATTCCTTTTTGGTGATTGTTTTCCAAAGCATGTTGGGCAACGCTTGACTTTTCTTTCTTCCGTATCTTAAATGTGCCATGTGTTCTTTAAAACGAATGTTTATGAAGCGGTTAGTTTGCCCAATATATTTAAGATCGCCATCATTACGGCTAATTTCATAGATGCCACACCTCTCCCAATAAATTCATGGTAATCCCATATGATCCCAGATATATGAGAGGTCTAGAAAAAGTATTTAAAAGTAGGTTTTAGAGTAGCCTACAAAACGGAGAACACTTAGAAAAATCTCCTTGGAAACCATAAAGGCAAAGTCGACTTAAAGGAGAGGAGTGGCAACTATGATATTAGCTGTAATGACTACGATCCAAAATCTGTTGGGCAAACTTAACGCTCCATAAATATTCGTTTTTAAGAACACAAAGCACTTTTAAGATACGGAAGAACAGAAAAGTCAAGCGTTGCCCAACATGCTTTGGAAAACAATCACCAAATAGGAATGAATAATCTTAAATTAATAAATTAATTTATCTAATAATAGATTTAAATGTGGTAAAAAAGCACTAAATAAAGACAGAGGGCCTATTCCCTATAATCCCCTCTATTGCTTACTTGATAACGGTGCAGTCAGATGCAACTAAATGTAACCACATTAATAAATAGCCTCGGTTAGGATAAGTTACTTTAGTTTATATCATCTGCTTATGATGCCAGAACGTAACAAGTTATTAAAAAGTAGACATGTTGCACTGTACTTCTCGAACATCCATATTTTCTTGCAACATACGTTTGGTTTCGTCCTTCTTGTAATCAAGCCACAGTGGCAACCGCAACTTCTGGACTCAAAACCATTCCTGCCAAAATGTACGACAAGACAACCGCAACTAATAATGAGAATATCTTTGCTTATTTTTTTAGAAATATGTAATCAACAGCAAAAGTTATGGTTCGAGCGGGGATTGAAACTGCAACCTCTGGATCTCTAGTTCATTGTTCTAACTAATTGCGCTATCGTATCACTAAGGAGCAATTCGTTAGGACTTGTACAGGGTGATCATTTATAATGTCCCCCCCCTCTAACTTTTTTATTTGACGTTTGGTAGAAAAACGTCAAATATAAAAGTTTCACAAAAAATAATAAGCTATTTGCAGCATACATTTTTATATATACAGGGTGTTGCCGAAATCACCCACAGATAAAAGTTATATTTTTTTAAATGGAACACCCTGTATATTATACGCTAAATTAAATCCTATGAAAATTCTGCATATTTTTTGTATAACATGTCTTATACCCAAATACAATAGTTTTCGAAATATCTGCGATTTTATCATTCAGAAATAAAAACATTATTCTAAAGCTTATAATTTAGCTTAGGTGGCTGTGAAGTAGATCGATACCAACAAACAAAATATTTGTTTATAAGTGACAGTGACAGTTACACATTTAGCAACATTATACGTTCTTTTTATTGTAAAATGCCTTATTCGGAAAGAGAAAAACAATTAATTTTGGAAATTTTTATTACAACAAACATCCAGACTAGCGAGAAAAAAGAAAACATTGGAAATTGATGAAGGCAGTGATTTAAACATTTTACTAAAAGTGGAAGAAAAGCCCAATATTTCCATAAGAAAAATATCGGGAAGCCTGAAAGCTTCAAAAACAAAAAAAATTTCTAAAACTTAATTAATAATTTAGATAATAATATAATACATTTATTCTTACAAATGGAATTGTTCAACTGGTCCCCCGTTTTCTTCAATACATTTGATGTATGTTCTTCGTAATCGATCCAAAGCGGCAGTGATAGACTGGGAATATTCTTGATTTAGAATTTGAATTTCCGTTCTAATCAAGACTTTTAGGTGTTCTCTATTTTCGATGTTATTTGCGTTCACACGATCTTTTAGAGTTCCCCATAAAAATGCATCCATCGGCGTCAAGTCAGGACTGTTAGGTGGCCAGTTTATCGTACCATTTTTTCCAATCCATTCCGTGAACTGTTGGTTTAAATAGTCTTTAAACAATACGACACAATGAGGAGGAGCACCATCTTGTTGGAAGACGAGGTTTCTCAGTTGCTCCAATGGGAGCTCATCCATGTAGTTTTCTAATTCGTTCCGGAGAAAATTCATATAACCATTACCGTTTAAAGTATCTTCGAAAAAAATGAGGGCCTATTATTTTATTGTTTAAAATAGCACACCACACATTAACAGTTTCACGTCCTTGAAAATGAAATTCCCTGTAGCAGACAGTGGGTCTGCTATTTTTTCGATTTATCATTCCACTAGTATAAAACGATGACTCGTCGGTCCAAAAAACATTTTTTAAATAATCTTCATTTTCATTAACTTTTTCCAACATTGCATGGCAAAATTCAACCCTTTTTTCTCGATGCCTGGGCGTTAATTTTGTGGTAGGCCTAATTTTGAATGCCTTGTATCCTGCATTTTTGAGAGTGGTTTAAATCCTCCCATAAGATGTATTTTTTGGATCAATAAGCTCTTCTCTCAGGCTTCCCGATATTTTTCTTATGGAAATATTGGGATTTTCTTCCACTTTTAGTAAAATGTTTAAATCACTACCTTCATCAATTTCCATTGTTCTCTTCTTTCTCGTTAGGCTGGATGTTTGTTGAAATTTTTCATAAATTCGATGAAAGGTTTTTTTGTCCGGAATGTGCATCCGGGGGTTAATTACACGTAATTCTCTTTGAGCCAATTTAGCACTCTTATTTGCTTTGATAAAAGTTTCCAAAATTAATCGTTTTTCTCTTTCCGAATAGGGCATTTTACAATAAAAAGAACGTATAATGTTGCTAAATGTGTAACTGTCACTGTCAGTTATAAACAAACATTTTGTTTGTTGGTATCGATCTACTTCACAGCCACCTAAGCTAAATTATAAGCTTTAGAATAAATCGCAGATATTTCGAAAACTATTGTATTTGGGTATAGGACATGTTATACAAAAAATATGCAGAATTTTCATAGGATTTAATTTAGCGTATAATATACAGGGTGTTCCATTTAAAAAAATATAACTTTAATCTGTGGGTGATTTCGGCAACACCCTGTATATATAAAAATGTATGCTGCAAATAGCTTATTGTTTTTTGTGAAACTTTTATATTTGACGTTTTTCTACCAAACGTCAAATAAAAAAGTTAGAGGGGGGGACATTATAAATGATCACCGCGTACATATTCAAACCCACCAATATCATAACGCCGCGCCATAAAGTTAGAATATTTGGCAGGACCAACAATGCTTATGATACTGGTGGGTTTGAATATACACAAGTTCTAAGGAATTGCTTATCAGTGGTTCGATAGCAGAACAGGGCTAGAAATACAGAGGTGCAGGTTCGATTCCCGCTCGTACCATAACTTTTGCTGTCGATTACATATTTCTAAAAAAATATTTTTTGTACAAGCGTGCGGAAAATTTCACTTTTCCGCACTCATTTTAGTTTTGAAAGAGCTACTTTTCCACACTAGTGGATCTATATAAGTAAATAACCACGATTTTTTGGAATATACTAGCTGATTGTAAATATTTAAAAATATATTACATATATACATACAGGGTGACAATTTAAAAACTTGAAATGGCCATATCTTAGGAAGAAAAAACTTAATCAAAAAACGTTCAAAACACTTTCTATAAAATGAAGACGGAACAAATAAAAGCGTATTATTCGACCCTTATCTGTAACCCCTTGGGCAGGATGAGATACGCCCCTAAAATCTTAAATAGAAAGGGGGGTCGAGTGATACATCATCTTAAAGCTCTTGAAAAATGTTTTTCAATGATACCATAGAAAGCAACTTTTCGTGAAATTCTTCTGTATTTATTTAAGGAAACAATAAATAAAAACTCAGTTTTGAACATTTTTATTTTTATTTAAGTAAATGTTCAAAATGATTGGTATCGATATCCTGGCATGTCTCTTAAGAATTCTAAACATTTTAAGCCTGGTATTTTATTTGTTTATGAATATTTGCGTTTTATTATAACAATATTTACTTTAAAGTAACTTGTACTATTAGTATTGATATTTTAACAGTTGACTTTTGGTTCAGTTTAAACGAAAAGCAGCACTTATCTTAAATAATGGTGTACAACACAGCTGAACGTGTTGAAATGATTTTCATTTATGGTTCTTAGGATCAATGTTTCTTAAGAACAGCCCAAAGATTTAATGAAAAGCATCCAGGTGAAAATGTAAGTCCGGAGTATGTTCGTCAATTAGTAGCCAAATTTGAAGAAACTGACTCTGTCGCGAATAAAAAGAGAAATCAACCGAGACTAGTTGACGAAGCAACGCAAATTGAAGTTCTGGGGCAGTTTGCAATTAATTCCACTTTATCAACTCGTCAGCAGCTGTAGCAACTGGCTTATCTCGTGAAACAATAAGAAAGGTACTTAAATTTCATACGTTTCATCCCTATAAACTGCGCGTACTGCAAGAACTTGATGACGACGACCCGGATAGAAGAATCCAGTTTTGTGAAATAATGACAGATAGAATTACGGCAGAACCTCGACTAGTAAAAAATATGTGTTTCAGTGATGAATGTACCTTTTATTTGAATGGACATGTTAATAAGCAAAACTGTTGTTGCTGGAATGACGAGAACCCACACGTATTTAGAGAAGGGCATGCCCAGTACCCCCAGAAAATTAATGTTTGGGCTGGTATATTGGGAGATGTAATTATCGGCCCAATATTTATAGAAGGGAATTTCAATGCTACAGAGGTCTATTGAACCACTAATAGAGCGGGAATTGGAAAATCAGAGGGACATACAAGGAAATTTAGCATTAGAAGAACGTTTACTACATTTTCAACAGGATGGGGCACCTCCTCATTATGTAGTTCCCGTCAGGCAATGGTTGCACCTAGATCCCCGGACCTAACACCTCTTGACTTCTTTTCGTGGGGCACCTTAAATCTGTAGGATTTAAAACGCAACTTGAGTCAATAGAGCAACTCAAGGACAGGATAGTTCAAGAATGCCGTGCTATATCCAGAGAAACATTTGCAAATGTACGCGAAGAATTTGAACAAAGGCTTTATTATTGTCTTCAAAACAATGGGAACCATTTTGAACATTTAATTAACACTCCATTAGACGCGCTCAAATAACTGACGTAAGTGGGCGCGGGGGTATTGAAATACCCCAAGCGGAAATAACTATATGTACAACTAATTTTACCAAAAACATTTTACCAACATATTTTTAAACATTTTTATTAATGAAATAAACGTTATAATGCAAATATAGATTAAAACAAGTTTCTAAACCTAGTTCTTATTCAGTGTTCTCGAGGTTAGTAATTTCTTCGTTATCATTAGAACAACTAGTACATATAACAACTTGATGATTTTTGCACGACCAATTATGACATTTAGTGCATTTAACTGGTGTCTTCTTGTCAAGTCTTCGTGGACAAAGGTGACACCGTCCAATTCCCTGCTTTAATTTCTTAGCTCCAGTTCCTTCGTTTGACGTTGATGGTTCCAAATTTAGCAACAACGAAGCTTTTCTTTTTATACCCATAGGTACACTTTGCGAGTAGAATCGTCGTAAAATCAATGGTCTGTTTAGATCTTTGGACAAAGATTTTAGAAACTTTCTGCGTACCACATCTTCCCCGGTATTTGCCACATAGAGATTCAGGGCATTTATACCTGCTATATTGAGAATAACAAAAAATATTGTCAAGGGCCAACGCCGGCTGTTTCTTGAAACATTATATGTCGTACACATTTTGTTGACTACATCTACTTCAAACTTGGAGCGATTGTAGTCCATAATTAATTCAGGTTTCGATGTAGACTCATCAATATCATCGTTAAAGTGCATGGTAGATAAGACCAGTACGTTTCGATTTTTTCGTGGAACATATGACACCATAGTGCATTTATCTGTAAATGCGAACATGCTACTCTTTTCTAGTCTGAATTTAGTATTTACTAGCTCTGGAGGAATTTCTGTTTTATTTGATTTCAAAGTACCAATTATTGTTAATTTGTCATTCAGCAGATCTAAAGCTAAGGGTATGCTGATAAACCATCTATCCATAGTTATATTTCGATTCGTTTTTTTGACTGGTTCTACGAGACGCTTGACGATATCAGATGGAGAATTACTTGACTGATAAAGTCCACTGGGCTGCTTACCAGCATAAATTTCTAAATTTATGGTACTCATAGTTTTACAATCGACCAAAGCAAACAACTGGTATTTTTAGCACCAAATTTGGAGCTCTGGTTCTTGAACGTGGAGGAGGCATTTTATTCCATCTCATTTTTTTATTTTTACTCATAAAATATGGCCCGTTTGTAGATTCTGGTTGGTCGGAAGATCTATTTTCTTCTTCACTATCATCGCCTTCCTGTTCTGTGTCTGTATCGTGATCACTTTCTTCTACTTCATCTTTCTCACTATCTTGATCAGACTCGGCATATACCTCTGTTCTTCATTTTCAATCTCTTCCAACCATTTTTTCCATTGTTCTGGATCCCTGCTACCCATTTTATAACAAAATTAAACTATGTATATAATTATATTTAAAAAAATACGAACTTTTTATACCTGAACGTTCTATCTTTCAACTATCCAAAATACTAACGTGAGTAGTCGCGTGGGGTATTTAAATACCCCGAAGTACGATTGAGAGCTCCGACACGATTACACTTATTCACTAACCATACAGACCGCAATGAATACCTAGAGCAGCGTTGTACGTAATACCCCTACCGTTTAGATATGAACAAACAAGCATTCGCTGGGGTATTTAAATACCCGGCGCGCCTACTGGAGTGTTAAATAATTATAAAAATTTTCACAATTGTGTTTTAATTTATTGTTTCCTTTAATAAACGCAAACCTTTTGCACTTTGATTCTCCTGGTATAAGCACCCTTCGGAAGATATTTGCTGTTTTTGGTGAAAGAAGTTTCAAAAACTAGAATATCATACATGTATTTTGCCAAAAAAATCAATAAACCGCCCCAAATACAAAAAAGTTATTGCCCATAAAATTTTGTTATTATTTTTAGGTGCCCGATTTTAATGCCGGTCAGTGTATTTATTTTCCCCATATAAACAACAAATTTATTTATGTCAACTGTTAATACTTTTTTATTTCGAGTATAAATTTATTGTAGATGCCATAGTTTTCATTGAAAACGGTAACAGTTAAAAAATACGACTATCGGCACACAGAGGAGATTTTGTATACATTTCTAAATTATGTTTTAAAAGCGAGACATTAGACTTATTCCGAATGTCATAGTTATGGTAAGAACCCAGTGGCGGCTCGTCAGGGTAGGCCTCTGAGGCCGCGCCTCACCCCCAAAATAAAGGAAAAGAGAATTTTTTTATATAACTTTTTATCTATTACCAATTAGAAATATACTTTTTAACAGTTTTACAACATAATAACATTAAAAAAAAACAAAATATAATCCCATAATAAATATATTAGAAAATAAATTCTGACCACATCAAAAAACCGACCGTGCAATCCGTGCAAACCCATTCCTAAAGAAAGTGCTCTCGAATGAGGCGAAATAATTTTAGCTTGGAAAGTTTCGACTTCTGACCTATTTATCAACGGCCGGTGCCGATGCCGGCGAGTCACCTGATTACGACAGAGCGGGATGGCGATTGCCGATGCCCGCGTTTTCTATTGCATTCTTGAGGCGATAAATCTGTAGCTTGGATATGCTTTTATTGGTTATTTAAATCACATGACTAGCGAAATATTCCAACGGCTTCTTTTTACGTGGTGCGTGCGGCTGAGAAAGAAATAGGAAATAGATTGCGATAATCGCTGATTGAGGGCGTTCTGTCTTTTAAGGTGAATAAATACGCGTGAGTAAGTTTTTGTTTTGTTTTGATTTGGTAAGTTGGACCGTTCCATTTTTTGTATTTGCTTTTTGCTTTTGAAATGAATTCTATTCACGACATTATTGCTTCATTAATTGAAACGCCTTTTTTAAGAAGAAGCGAAACTGAAAAGAAACAGATATTAGGTAGCCGTCCGACGCCGAAAATTTTAGCAATATTTAACGATAAGAGGCAAGGTAAAAAATATTCAAGAACTTTTCAAATATCTTGGTACGAAACTTATAGGTGGCTATGTGGAAGTATTTATAAAGAAAGCTTATATTGTTGGCCTTGTATTTTATTAGGTTGCGTCAAAAATAATTGGAGTTCAGGGGGCGGATATTCGGATTTAAAAAATTTTTCACGAGCAGTAAAATCGCATGAAAGTTCAAGAGAGCATATTAAAAATTCGGTAGCACTTACAAGACTGGAGCAAAATAGGGCGACTATTGCGGATGTACTACAAGAAAATGCAAGTCTTAATAAAATTGTTTATAATGAAAATGTTCGAAAAAACCGTTTATTATTAAATTATTTAATTGATGTTACTATTACTTTGGGAAAACAGGACTTGGCATTTCGAGGTCATAATGAAACAACAGATTCTTTTAACCGTGGCAATTTTAAGGAAATATTTGCATGCTTAATAAAAAGAAATGCCGAACTTTGTGCTAAATTTAGTAATATTTTTACGGGACAATCTAAGACTATACAAAATGAACTAATTGGTTGCATATATGTAGTATATTCAAGAATATATAAAAAAAGAAATCAATGACACCGATTGTTGTTTTTTTGGCGTAATTGCGGATGATAGTACTGATATAACAGAAAAATCACAGTGTTCGATAACAGTTAGGTATGTGACCAACGGATCTTTAAAAGAAAGATTCTTAGGATTTTTTGACGTTAGCGATAATAGAACAGCAGAGAGCCTTTTTCATTTAATACAAAACAGCTTAGAGCCTTATGACTTTAAAAATAAACTGGTCGCGCAGTGTTACGATGGGGCTAGTGTTATGGCAGGTGAAATAAATGGGCTTCAAACAAAAGTTAGATCTATTGCTCCTTTAGCTATGTTTACTCATTGTTGCGCCCACAGATTAAATCTAGTTTTACAAAAGGGAACAAAACTGATTACCCAAAGTCGTATATTTTTTGCCACTTTATTAGGAATACCAAATTATTTCCACCAATCACCAAAACGGTCTTTTGTGCTTAATCAGTAGGTAAAAGAATTCCGCGAGCTGTAGAAACGCGATGGTATACACGGTCTAAAATTTTAAACTTAGTGGCTAATGAATGGGACAATTTAATTATAGTATTTGAAACTATTATTAATGACTTAAGTTCTGGAACAGAATCTATTAATGGTGCAAAAGGATTTCTAAAGCATTTTAATAATTTCGAATTTTGCCTTTTAACGCATATTTATAAACAAATTTTTAGTTGCACTGATGTACTGTTTCAAATATTACCTTTAAAGCATTTAGATATAAATTACTGCATTTCGCAAATAAACCTTGCCAAGCAACGAATTATTGAATTTAGAAACGAGGACCATTTCAAAGAACTTTTCAATATTGCTAAAAAAGCCACTATTCTGCCAACTAACACACGTCGAGGGCAATGTTCTAGCGACTTTGATATTTTTACTAAATATAAAATATTATATTTCGAAATAATAGATTGTATAATTCTTCAATTAGGGACGCGGTTTGAAAATTTAAATAATTTAAATTTCTTTGCTTTAGTCGATTGCACAAAATATTCGGAATATGTTAAATGCTTTCCAGACGACTTATTAAATAATTATTAAATAATAGGGATGAATAATTTTCAAATTTAGATGTCGAAAAAAGTCTAGCTTTGTTATTTAAAGATTTTAAAGCAATTTTTGCGGAAGCATATAAGCTTTTTAATTTAGTTTTAACTATTCCCGCAACAAGTGTATCGGCCGAACGAAATTTTTCATGTCTTAAACGGATCAAAACCTACCTAAGAAACACAATGACACAAGAACGGCTTTCGGGTTTAGCAATGATGTCAATAGAGCAGGAATTACTGTCAGAACTTAGTAAAGACCAAAACTTTTACGACCAAATTATAGATAAATTTGCAACCTTAAAAGACAGACGTATAGATTTAATGTACAAAAAGTAGTTTTTTTATCTTATTTCATACAACTATTTATTTTAAGTTTTAATAAACTAAATTATGTTTTTATTATCGCAATCACCGCTATATTTTAGTGATAGGTGTACATATTTTACTTGTTTTGTTTACTTTTTATTTACTTTTTTTCGAGTTTATTTTTTTAGTTTTTAATGGTTTAGTAGGGCTATTGGCGATAACCTCCATTAAAAAAAAAAGGTCAACGCGTCGCAGAATAATACCTCATGGGTGACGTGGAAATTTATTCACATTTAAACAAAATTAACCTCATGTAGCCTCACCCTTCAATATACTCACGAGCCGCCACTGTAAGAACCATTAAGCCGACAAAGATGTTTGTCCTTATGAAAATAAGTCAACAATTTAGTAAATAAATTGAGTGGACAGACAAAAAATAATCCGAGCAACCCGTTTCTGTACCACAAATACTCTACTGATGTCGGATGACTGACCCCCATACAACAATATTGTAAGAAACTGAAGAATAAACAAATACTAAATTACTAATTTCCCATTGGAAAATATGTGGCGCAATTGGCGACTAAATAAAATTCCAGTCAAGAAAACTACTTTATTACTGTAAGGGTAATACTCACCTATAACCACAATATGCGAGAGATAGTCAGGTTGAAGTGTGTACATTTCAGCTTTCTTCTTATTTGCCCCGACGCCATTGCATTTAATAACCTTAATTTCCTTAGGACTTACAGCAACCGTAACAGGTGTTACTTCGAGGCGCTGCAAAAATAAAAGCCATTGTGAACGTTCTGAAATTATTTATGAGCAACTTGGGGTTATATCTCTCCGATATTTTCAATTATTTATGTGATGTTTCAGAACAGCCTTAATAAGGAAAAATTTACAGGTCTTCCGTTAGTAAATTCTTGGATTATTTTTCAGAGGTTGCTTTAAACTTATAATTAGTGCTACTTTTAATTACTACATACTTTTCTATAACTAAACTGCTGGCCACTTGAAACAGTTCACCTGCATTTTTTGGTCAAATTTGAGACGAGATACCAAGGTGCGGTTTCAAGTTGTAACTTGCAAAATTTATTACATATTACCGATATTAGGCGTAAAACTTGCCTAAGCTAAAAAGTTATTTATACAGGGAGTTAAACAAGACAAGTTAACCTTTTTTTTTTTTATTTTTAATTTTTTTTGTCAAAAAAATTAATTTTTTCTACATAATAAGCTATAACTTTTTATTAGCCATTTAATGTAAAGTTTTCTTGCTAGAAGGCCTTTAAAATTAATCAAAATATTAAATATCTTATCTCAATATTCGATTATTTGGTAGGTTTACAATAAATAATGAAAACGGGTCATCCGGTTGCGAAAAGCAACAATAAAAGGCAGGCAGACTTGGGCTCTGCAGCACAAAAGCCCAAACAATTGAAACTAACATTTCTCCAAAATCCATCAATGTGTCCAAATAATAGGCATTCTCAGAAACTATATTTCAATATTAGGATATTACTTACTCTGAGTGAAGAGTGCATATGTGACGCTACATCTTCTGATGTTGCATCACCTTCCTCATGATCATCAACAACGCCTGAGTCATCTAAAGAGGATTGTTTACCCTCACCACTGTTACTGCTAGCCTGCCTGCTTTGCATACCGGTTTTAGTTGAACCTGAAATTGCATTAGCTGTGTTAGTGAGAGAAAAATGTTTAATATAGTCAAAAGCAGTGTTATCGTGAGGGTCATACGATTTATCAACGACAAACTTTTTAAGTTTGTTTTTCTTTTATTACGTGCAGTCATATCCTCCGCATAAAATCCGGATGATGAATTAGATAGACCTATGATATTTTCGTATGAAAAAAAGAGGATAAACATATAAATACCAGCAGTTGCAAAAATCTTTGAGCGATGTCACTTCAAAGTCAGGTTGACAAGTCAGTGAGAAAATGAGTAATAGAAAACAATTTTCGGATTTTTTGCATCCAGCAGTGAAAAAAATAGTACAAAATCTAATAAAATATTACGAAAATGAAAATTCACCGGCCAATATCCAGGAGACAGTAGCAAAAGCTCTGAGAATCGGTATTGACAGGGCGAGATATAGCAAATCAGCGTATTTAAAAACTTTTAAAGAAATACACAAATGTTATTTCAAAATTTAAAAAAGTGGTATTTTTAGACGAGACTTGGGTATTTTCTGATGGAAGTGGTTCAAAATCTTGGCAGTACGAGTCCGTAAAAAGTGTCAAGGGAAAAAAGGGATGTGGGACGGGAAAACGGTTAATCATTTTGCATGCAGGTTCTTCCACAGGATTTCTCCCAGGTGCAAGTTTACTGTTTTCTTCAACATCCAAAAGTATGGACTACCATGATAATATGAACTGTGAATTGTTTGAAAAGTGGTTAAAATAACAACTGATTCCAAATTTAGACGCTCCATCTTTAATCATTCTGGACAATGCATCTTATCATTCAAGAATCTTAAATAAACAACCTACTTCATCCTGGAAGAAAAGTGATATTTATGGCTAATAAAGCAAAAAGAAAATCCTTTACCCAATATGCTGAAACTAGAACTTCTTTCAATGGCAAAATCTATTAAAAAACCAACAATATATGCCGTAGATGAAATATTACGGGAAAATGGACATGAGGTTTTACGACTGCCGCCATACCATTGCCAGCAAAATCATATTACGAAAAACACGTGAACTTATATCAGATGAAGTGCAAATTGTTTGGCAAGATTCGTTAAATTATATTATGCCGGAGTACTGGAAGAAATCTGTGGAACATGCGGAGAAATTAATATGGGATTGGTGGAATCGAGAACGAGTTCTAGATGTCGAAATAGCACCAATGATCATTGCGCCATTTGAGGACGACTCAGAAGACGAGGACTTTTTAAGTGATGATGATATTTTTTAGTCTATAATATTAAAAGTTTCTGAAGGATTATATTAGTCTTTGACGTGTATAAATCATAAATTGAATTATGAATATCCATTTTTGCATTGTAACTTAAGTCATTTGCCTTTGGATTTTTTCGTGTACATTTCTTAATCTTCTTCGGAAGTAAATTAGGTTTTTTTTTTCATGCACAAGTTTCTATATATTCTTTATACCGATTCTCAGAGCTTTTGCCACCTGGCTCCTGTATGTTAGGCAGTGAATTTTAATTTAAACATTTTTTTATTAGATTTGACACCATTTTTTTTGCTTACTTTAGTACATTTGTAATTTTGTAGGCAATAAATAAATAATTATAGAATACTTGTTCCAATTTTAAAGCGTGTTTTATTAATCATAAGACAAAATTTGATATATAAAAATCGGTAAAATCCCTTTACTAGAAACTAGGGACCCTTAAACGTAAAGATCTGAAAAAATCTTACGAGAGAAGTAATAACTAATTATCTTGTGTTTTTAACAAAAGTGTGTAATATTTTTGCAAAATAAATTTTTTTTGTTCTGACAATACAAAAAAAAACAAGTTTTCTTTGAACAGGGGTGGCCCGCATTTAAATAAATGACACTGTATAAGTGGTTAGATTTTTAGGTCAAGCGGGGCTCATTATTTTTGGTGATTGATAAAAAAATCTCATTTTTAACGCGCTTTTATTGGCTTCTTACTCGTCTGTGTGTTTGTATGTCTGGTTCAAATTTTGTAATGAATTTTTCACCACTACCATTACCGATTATTTTCAAATTTGACATGCATACACTTTCGGATATAATAATAATAAATAATAAAGGACTTTTATTTTAAAATATACATAAATAATACAACTAAAGTTCAGAAAGGGCGAGATTCAGTTCATTTATTCTGGAAGGAATAAATGCCTGTTCTTACACCTAACCCTAATCTAGTAGATAAACGCATCCCAAAAAATGTATAATAAACAAGAGAAAGCGGCAACAAACATTACATAGTAACACAAAAGAGAAAATTAAATGCAATTCAAGTTACACTAAAGCATTCGTTATTCACACAGAATATGTCAGTCATAAACATTGTACAAATTGTGAAATATAGAGGTTAACATCAATTCGTAATTATTAAGTATTATTGTTCAGAAAATAGCTTTTTAAACACATATCGTTTAAATGCAGCTTTGGACTTTATATTTTTAAAATTATTAGTGAGCTTATTTATTACATTTGCAATTTGATACGAAAATGATCTCTTATACATTTCTGTTGAGTGGGGAGGAGGGGTTAGTGTACCTTTAAATCGAATATTCAAGTTATGAATATCCGTTCGATATCGTATTTTATTATATAAGTAAGAAGGTATTTTACTTGTTAAAATGGAATAGAAAAGCGTTGCAGAATGAAGTTGCCTACTTTTTTTCATATTAAGTCAATTGTTGAGGTTAAAAGTGTGGCTAATATGGTCGTACTTTCTTATGCCGTAAATCAGGCGCAAACAACTATTTTGAAGTCTTTGTATTCTTCTTATATCTGTGCTTTTTAGACAGGAATCATATACGGTGTCACAAAAATTAAGATGGGATAGGACCAACAATTCACAAAGCATAGATTTAGTTTTCCTATTTAATACAGCTCTGTGTTGATATATTAATTTTAAATTAATGTAGCTTTTTTGTAAGCATTTACTAATGTGCTGAGAAAATCGCAGGTCTTGGTCCATAATGAGGCCAAGATTTTTATAATGTTCATAAAATGTGATAGGTTTGTCTGTAATTACAATTTTGTCTTTAAAGGATGCCACAAAATTTCTCCTATCCATCTCCCTACCGAACACCATCACGGCCGATTTTGCCGAATTTAACTGCAAACAATGTTTGTTGGAGAACGCATATAAGTTTTCAAAATCATAGTTTATTGCAGACATCGCCTGCTGACTTTCTTGAAAATTAAGTGACATATATATTTGAGCGTCGTCGGCATAATAATACTGGGCACAAGAGAGAAACACTGAAGGAAAATTGGAAACATACACAGAAAAGAGAAGAGGGACAAGGATAGAGCCTTGTGGAACTCCTGTCGAAATTTCTAAAAAATTAGATGTAAGCCCAGCGCATTTCACAGCCTGTACTATATTTTGGAAGTAGTTAGCAACCAGACAGCGGGCTGTAGGTGAAAATTCAATGAAATTTAGAATGGAGTTAAGAATTTCATGGCTCAGAGTGTCAAAGGCTTTGGTGTAGTCCAGCAATATCAAAACTGTCAGTTTGCTTTTATCTATAATGCTGAAAATATTATCTGTGATTTCTGACAATATAAAAAATCCGAATTTTTTTAGTCAACGTTTAGAATTTTGTTACTTGTGTAGATTAAACTGAAAATTGGTGCCTAGGAAAATTTAAGAGTGTCAGCAGTTAAAAATTCAAAATACCGGTGCCAAAATGTCAACACGTCGGACGGATGATTTTAACATTTGTGGGGATTATTTAAGAATTCACAACAAAAATCAAAATGGTGGCGCCAATATAGCGAATGAATTTTGTCATTTGTGCAGAAATGTCAGTATCTAAAAGTATTTATTTAAGAATGAAAGTTATGAAATTTTAGTCAATTTTTGAGAATTAAAAATGGTGGCACCAGCATAGCAGACTAATTTCAAAATGTTTGCAGATTTGAATAAAATTCGGCATTTAGGGATATCTAAAATTGCGCATCATGAATTTTTGTCAACATTTTAAAAATTCAAGATCGTAATGCCAACATGGCGGCGGAATTTTAACATTTGTGTAGATTTGGTTGAACGAAATTAGGACTCTGGGGGTATTTGAAAATACATATCATACATTTTTAGTAAATATTTAAAAAATGAGAGTAGGAATGTAGTAATATAGTAAATTTTTTTAACATTTCGATAGACCGCCATTTTGTTCAGCCATATTTGATTTTTACCAAAGTATTATCACGCCATCATCATACGACCCTAATTTTTAACCAAAACTTGAAGAAGTAAGCCCAACTCAAGTGAAAATTAAAAAAGGCGCGAAATCATCCGAAGCTTTATTATTTCCCCAGATTACATCCAAAATCTAGTGATTTTCGAAATCGCAGTACTTTTTTTTGAGCGTGAGACACCCTTTGACTATTTTAATATAGTATAGTTACATTATATAATTATTTTAATTCTCTGATAGGAGAAACTATTGTAATTGTCAAAAAAACACCTCAGAGTCTTTCTTGCATCATTTTGCTTCTGAGGATTCTCGTATATTCTATTATACTGAAACGGATTAGTCAATACGTCATGTGACTCAAAATAAATGAATAAAGTATTTCCATGCCTCCTGGAAAAGGAAATCTTGCTGTTTGCTAAGTGATTAAAAAAAAATTCCAAACTTAAACGGCCATTTTTTTACAAACTCACATTGCCGCACCATAGTTAGGTCAACTAAAGTTCCTAGTTTCGCAATGTCCAAGATAAAATAAATAAAAGTTATTTATTAAATATATAAAAAATCAATGTTCTTCTAATGTCACCACACCTTTAGGACGCTGCTTCTTGAAGTGAAACTATTATGCTTTTTTACTATAAGGATCCCTTGTCAATGAAAGTCGGATGGTCTAATACCTCAGTGGGATGGTCTAATAAGTGGAGTTGTCGATCGGGTTTGCCACATCTAACTAAAACTCTTGTTACTGGTGTAATCTGATCTGAGGCTTTGGGTATTTTAGCTTGTATTTTACTATTTTGCAATAAAAGTAATTTCTTTATACTGCTTAGAAACTAATACTGGAAACACATTACTATTCTTTGTATGAAAATTTTATTGCATCTTGTTTAAACATATTCACCGTAATATAAATTGGTATAAACATTGGTGTTCCTGGCTAGGCTTGGAATCATCGTACGATCGACCTTATCACTGTGAGGTAATCTTAGCAGTGGCTAAATATGTAAATAATGAACTCTATTTTTATTCTTACTCTAAGGGGTAAACAGTTTAAATGTGTCTGTATTAACAAAAATAATATGTAAAACTGTATTTTATTGGGAAAAAGAGATTTATATCAATGATAAATTTTTTATTTTTTATTAAAAAATCTGCTTTAAATTACAAGGAATATCTGAAAGAACTGGAGTAAATTTCAAATGCAAAAAAAACTGTTTCGGTAAAAATGTTTATTATTACTAAAACTGTCATTAAAAGCAACATCGAATTGATAGAAAAAACTAAACTCGACAAATCACTATTTAACGTCCACCTCATAGTTTTTGGTGAACCCTTTTTGCAATATTCATATTAGAAAATTTAAGGGTGCCAACTTTGTTCATAATCTTATAGATATACCTTTGATTACCACAAGTGGGCTTTGTTCAACAGATTATTAAAAAAACCAGTATGTCGGAAACGAACAAAACATTTCAAAATCGTTTTTCTGTAAGTGTTTCTGCGACGTCTTGAACTATTACTAAAGAACAACACTTTCTCTTTAGCCCTGTATGATCTAGAAATATTAAGGCCACAATAAATTCGATACGGCAATACTTACCCAAATATTTGGGCAATACAATGGACCAAAAAAAAAATAGTAAAATTTCCTTGGAAGGTTTCACTTGCATGTCAGGGTAATATGTTGAAAAAGAAACAAAAGAAAACGTTCTGACACTATATAAAACGGTTATTGATAGGTTAACAGGGCAAACGCACAAGCACATAGTCAAAAAGAGTTTCGAAATCGTTTTAGTCAAATAAAAACAACACATCTATGTGTGCTTCTTAAAAAAAAATAAATTAACCAAATTTAAAATGTTTATTAAGAACTGCTGAGCCCTGTTAAATATCAGTATATCTGACAGACCATATGGGATCATAATAAACGTCAATCACGTGCATAGGTAGTTATCTGGATAACGGATACAGATAACTGACGCAGCTGTCTCCAGATGATTGATATCGATATTAACTGCCACGTTAAGTCTAGAAGCCAGGTTTGATTAATAGCTAGCGTATAATTCGAACTCAAGTCTGTTGCACTTACCTAAAATTTTATTAGGATGAAGTGTGTCTGGATATTTGGGGTCAGACAACTGAACATGTTTCTGTAGTGGATATGGAATAGAAAGTTGTTGCGGGCGGGGCGACTCGCTGTGCTGACTGTGTCGTGGACTTGGACTACGACTAGGTGTAACGGACCTGGAAGAGTATGTAATAACGTAATAAAAGTTCTCTAAAACATTAAGTTTTATTCACAAACTAAATGTTAATATATATATATATATATATATATATATATATATATATATATATATATTTACAGGGTCCTGCAGCTCACCTCCCGTCTTTTATTATACCTTAACCATTTATTTTAGAAAAAATATTTAAAAGCCACTATATGCTGTTGATTAGAGAGCACATTTTAAAAATATTCTTGATTATACAGGGTGTTACAAAAAATAGTGGCGCATAAGAGTTGTATTTTTTTAAATGGAACACCCTATATTTTTTTACATTTTTGAAACACTCTTTACCTAGTCTACAGACTCCTAGAATAGTATCTCTCTTTTTTTTAATAGTTTCGGAGAAAAAAGGTAAAATCGAAGAAAAAAAAAATTATAGTCTACATTTAAAATATTTATAAAAATTAGATAAAACATCTTAAAAGCTAAGGTAACCTAGTAGCTTACTGCAAAAGGTTTATAGTTATTCTGCTATGAGTATTATAAGTCTTACTTATACAGGGTGACCCAAATTCCATGTCAAACGTTGCAAAATAAAAAATAATTTTTCTCCATTTTTTCAAATGGAACACCCTATATATTTTTTCTGTCCGGTACAGAATTAACAGATCAACATTTTTCATTATTACACTTATCTCAAAATTCCTGAAGGTTTTTGAAATATTCTTAAAAAACTAATGTTGTACTTTGTTTTTCAGTACGATAATTGAATAAACTCAATAGTAATGTGGAAAAATGGAACACCCTATATATATTTTTTTTCTGTCCGATACAGAATTAACAGATCAACATTTTTTATTATTACACTTATCTCAAAATTCCTGAAGGTTTTTGAAATATTCTTAAAAAACTAATGTTGTACTTTGTTTTTCAGTACGGTAATTGAATAACCTCACTAGTAATGTTCATAAGTAAGCACCTTCGCGATTTTGAATAATAAATAGGTCAGCGTAGTTATAGCTATGGGAAAAAACCTAAAATCCCAACATTTTTTGTAATTACGTTTACCGCATAAAATTTGAATTACTGCCAAGAGTTAAGCCGTAAAGACGTTTTACATGCTGCAGGTCTTCCTACAAGGTGCAAGAGACTTGCACAAAGGCATACGCTGACACTTGCAATTGAAATACAACTGCCGCTTTACAGTCTGCAAGACAAATTGCGCGCAATATCTTGCAGGTGCAACCCCTTGCTGCAAGAAACTTGCAGCATGTAAAACGGCCTTAACCTTTATTTAATATTATTGACAAGTGTTGCCCAAATTATTAACTAGAATTTAAGTAGGCCATGAAAAACAAATTGTCTAGAAACTGTCAAACAACTAAAACATATCGGCAATTTACTTATTCGTTTTTTAAGTTTTACAAATTGAAATAATTATCGGATTTTTCATATAGTGGTCTTTACCTTCTACGTAGTTCATTTTTCGTTTGTTTGCGTCACTGTTTAGAAGTTTTATTTGAACGTTCTATCGTCATGGAGTACACCCGCGAAGAACTGGTTGATATGGTTTTTGTGTTAGGAGAATCGCATAGAAATGCCTTTTTGGCCAGTAGGATTTATGCGCAAAATTATCCAGAACGAAGGCACCCAGACAGAAGGAGCATGACGAACTTATTAGAGAGATTTATGGCAACGGGAAATGTAAATTATACAAGACCAGTTAGAAATAGGCCCGTTCGAACGGAAGAAAATGAATTAGCTGTGCTATTAGCTGTCACGGAAAATCCTTCTGTTAGCCAAAAAGCAGTCGGGGATGCCGTAGGAGTAAGCGAAAGAACTGTTCAGCGAATTTTAAAGAGCCATAAATTTCATGCATATCATATTCAGTTGCATCAAGAACTCCTTCCAGCAGATTTTGAGAAACGTGTTGACTTTTGTAATTGGGCACAAGCTGGTTAAGCTTTGATTTTTTTGATAAAGTTTTATTCTCTGTTGAGGCCACATTTCATAAGAATGGATTTGTAAATAGTCATAACTACCATTACTACGCCGACCATAATCCAAGAATTTTTAGGCAGCTTGATCTACAACACAGATGGTCAGTTAATGTGTGGGGGGAATTATTGGTGAACATGTTATTGGTCTCCATTTTTTTAATGGACATTTAACTGGAGCCATGTATCTCGACTTCCTAGAAAATCACTTGCCAAATTTGTGCGAGAATTTGCCGGTTAATCTGAGAAATACAATGTGGTTGCAACAAGATGGTGCTCCAGCACATTTTTCGTTGCCAGTTAGGGATCATTTAAATAATAATTTTCCAGATCGATGGATTGGAAGACAGGGAGCAAGTGCGTGGCCGCCCCGGTCGCCTGATCTAACGAAATTAGATTTTTTTCTACGGGGCTACGTTAAGGAAATTGTTTACAACAAACCTCCAACAACTCCCGAAAATATGCAGCAACGGATTAGAACCGCATTTCAAAGTATTACGCCCGAAGTATTAAGAATAGTAGGAAGATCTTTTCATACCCGTCTTCGTTTATGCCTCGAAGAGAATGGAAGACATATCGAACATATGTTCTAAGTAAAAATTAATTTTAGCAATAATTAGATATTTGTTAATAATGTTAAATAAAGCTGTTACACCTTAAGTCGAGCCTTAACTCTTGGCAGTAATTTAAATTTTATGCAGCAAACGTAATTAGAAAAAATGTTAGGATTTTAGGTTTTTCCTCATAGCTAGAACTACGCTGACCTATCTAATATTTAAAATCGCGAAGGTATGAACATTACTAGTGAGGTTATTCAATTATCGTACTGAAAAACAAAGTACAACATTAGTTTTTTAAGAATATTTCAAAAACCTTCAGGAATTTTGAGATAAGTAATAATAATAAATGTTGATCTGTTAATTCTGTATCGGACAGAAAAAAAATATATATAGGGTGTTCCATTTTTCCACATTACTAGTGAGTTTATTCAATTATCGTACTGAAAAACAAAGTACAACATTAGTTTTTTAAGAATATTTCAAAAACCTTCAGGAATTTTGAGATAAGTGTAATAATAAAAAATGTTGATCTGTTAATTCTGTACCTGACAGAAAAAAAATATATAGGGTGTTCCATTTGAAAAAATGGAGAAAAATAATTTTTTATTTTGCAACGTTTGACATGGAATTTGGGTCACCCTGTATAAGTAAGACTTATAATACTCGTAGCAGAATAACTATAAACCTTTTGCAGTAAGCTACTAGGTTACCTTAGCTTTTAAGATGTTTTATCTAATTTTTATAAATATTTTAAATGACTATAATTTTTTTTTCTTCGATTTTACCTTTTTTCTCCGAAACTATTAAAAAAAGAGAGATAATATTCTAGGAGTCTGTAGACTAGGCAAAGAGTGTTCCAAAAATGTAAAAAAATATAGGGTGTTCCATTTTAAAAAATTCAACTTTTATGCGCCACTATTTTTTGTAACAACCTGTATAATCAAGAATATTTTTAAAATGTGCTCTCTAATCAACAGCATATAGTGGCTTTTAAATATTTTTTCTAAAATAAATGGTTTAGGTATAATAAAAGACGGGAGGTGAGCTGCAGGACCCTGTATATAGCAAGGCAGCCTGCAGATAAATTGTTTGTCAATAAACAACTAAACACTCGCGCAACCGATTTTAAAAAATGTACTAAAATACTTCATTTAAATGTACAGTGTCTGACTAATAAGATAGATCAACTACTTTTATTTCTGTAAGCGGACCAATACGACATCCTTTGTTTCTCAGAACATTGGGCAAATGAAGAGAACATTAAACATATTAATATCGTTGATTATAAATTAATGGACTTTTTTTGTAGGTCAGTCCGGATTCGTGGTGGTACCTCCATATTTGTAAAACGACATATTCAAACAATACCATTAAGCCTAGAAAGCTTCTGTGTGGAAGTTGACGCCGAGTTTTGCGGGATCTTGATACCAGACTCGCGCACTTCTATTGTTTGCTTATATAGGTCTTGCCTCGGTGATTTTAATACGTTTATACAAAAATTTAAAGCCCTCTTGGAACATTTAAAGATATTGTCACCCACACGTGTGAGTCCAACCTCAGAAACCTGTATTGACAATATATTGACTAATTTGAATGAATCTTATTTTAATGCAGAGGTCATAAACCCCTGCCTTTCTGATCACCTGGGACAGGTAATTTACATGGACCAGGGTTTCAATCAAACGGAAACGACTAACGTCAAAGTTCAAAACTCAAGCGATGAAAACCTTTGTAAATTTAAATAGGCTCTGCAAGAGGCAAACTGGGATCCTTTTGCCGACCCCAGTGCAAACTCAAACACTTTGACACAATGTATTTTGAACAATGTTACTGGTATAATAAATAAACACTTGCCTTTTAAAACTTTCAAAAATAGTACTATGCAACCGGTGAAATGGTTTAATGATGATTTACGGAGAATGCGAGATATTTTATCAGCTCTTAAAACAGTCAGTGACGTATCTAAGTCTCTCCAGGACTACGATGTGTTTAAAACATTTAAAAAAATATACCGACAAGAAATCAGTAATGCCAAAACCGTAGCGGACAGGGAGTATTTAACTAATTCAAGTAGCAAATCAAGAGATTCATGGAAGTTGATAAAACATGAATGTAAAACCTCGCGAAAAGTGCAAGAGTGTAAAATTGATGTTAATCAGTTTAATATTTTTTTTTGTACTATGCCTAGTACAATTATTAACTCGTTAGCAACGTCCAAAGTATCGGATTTTGATTTTTTAGGCAGGGTACCTCGCCCAAGATCTTCATTTTTTTTTGTCACCAGTCCTTGAGGCCGACGTTGCCACAGCTATCAGGAACTTAAAAAATTCTAATTGTTTCGATATATACGACATTAACACCAAAATGATTAAAAGTTGTCTGGAAGTCATTGTGCCATACTTGACTATACTTACAAATAAATGCTTTGAGGAAGGAAATTTTCCTGATGTACTTAAAGTGGCAAAGGTCATACCGATTTTCAAAAAAGGCGACCCTAATTAACCCGACAATTATCGACCAATTTCGATACTGCCTTTATTTGGAAAAATAATTCAAGCAATTTTGAAGACTAAACTTGTTTCATATTTTGAAAATTTCAACTTGTTGGATTCTGGACAGTTTGGTTTTAGGGGTGGTCGCTCCACTATTGACGGAATTCTGGAGGTGGTGGGGGCCATCGTCGAGGGTTTGCAGGAGGGTCGGCAACACGCTGCTGCGTTGTGCGATTTCAGCCGAGCCTTTGATTGTGTATATCATCCTATTTTACTTGATAAACTTAGTTATTATGGAATAAACGGAATACCCCTCCTTCTCCTAAAATTTTATCTACATAATCGCATACAGGCTTTGAACCAAAAACAGTCAGATTTTCAGGGTCTGACGACAGGGGTTCCCCAAGGGTCTATTCTGGGGCCCCTGCTATTTATAGTCTATATAAATGACTTTAGTCAAAGTCTTTCTCCTAATAAGTGTGTTCTATATGCAGATGATGCGACACTTTTAATTTCAGCCCCCAAACATAATAGCGCACTCGTCCAAAATATT
Source organism: Kuschelorhynchus macadamiae (assembly GCA_030620095.1). Taxonomy (NCBI): domain Eukaryota; kingdom Metazoa; phylum Arthropoda; class Insecta; order Coleoptera; family Curculionidae; genus Kuschelorhynchus; species Kuschelorhynchus macadamiae. The sequence continues at coordinate 1,847,311 of JAUTXW010000422.1, forward strand.
GAATCCACCCTAGTAAAAGCTCAGCGTTGGTTTTCGAGCTTAATTAAAACAACCTTAAATTAAACAACGAAAAAACCCAGATCATTTCATTTAGTTTCAATTGTACACTTGTTAAAGGGGCCTATGTTAAATTGTTGTGTGTACTTTTGGATGACGGTTTAAAATGGTATCCACATATAGATAATCTTTGTTTGAAACTAAGTAGTCAGATTTATTTGCTTAAGCAATTAAAAAAATCATTTGATATAGAAATATTGCTAATGGTATATTTCGTAAATATCCACTCCTTATTGAGCTATGGAACTGTCATCTGGGGCGGTTCATTGAAAAGTTACAAAGCCTTTATTGCACAAAAGCGAGCAATTAGTTCACTACTGTCGTTCTGAAAAGAACAGTTTTGCTGACGTTTCGCCAAAATCACATTTGGCATTTTCGAAGCTTTCTTTCGCGCGTCCGAATAGAGATATATATATATATATATATATATATATATATATATATATATATATATATATATATATATATATATATATATATATATATATATATATATATATATATATATATATATATATATATATATATATATATATATATATATATATATATATATATATAGGGCGTCCCAAACTGATTTAGTTAAGCTCTACTTCCCAAACCGTTTGAGATATTTAGTTGGAATAAAAACTAGAATTTGTAGCTATGAGGATACTTGAAAATGACATCGAAGAAAAATGTGTTGAAAAAAAAAATTCCAAAAAGTTCGACCTTAACCTAAAATTTTAAATGCCATCCTGTATATTTTTTTATATAATTGTGTAGGATTGTAAATTCCCTATTCAGTACTTTTTTCCGATTGAAAGTCGGTTAGAAACAGCTTAGAAAATTAATATTTTATCATCCTATCAAGTTAGCCATGGGGTAAATTATTAAAAGAAATGAAGTTTTATCACAAAAAAACTTACTATGTTGAGACCGTCGTAAAAAACACCTCGTATAAGTTGTGGCCAAATTTCTATTACGCAATTATTGCGTCATCCATGATGTTTAAAGAGCCACAGACTATTATTACCAAGTTTAAACAGGTATTTTTTTAACGAAATTTTGATTACCATATTTTTTCTGAATTTTCTAGAGAAATTAATTAGCTTGGCAACGCCGCAATGGTGGTCAGATTTAAATAGTGAACAATACGCAGTATTTACGCTAATTTCAGTTCTGCTCTTAAAGATATCGGTTTCTATTTAAAAAATTACACTTCTTGTTGTCACGCTTTTATAGAACAGCCAGTTTTTTCTATTTCTCATAACAACAAAGATATTCTACTTTCTCGCACTAAAAAACCACCGTATATATATATATATATATATATATATATATATATATATATATATATATATATATATATATATATATATATATATATATATATATATATAGGGTGTCCCAAACTGATTTAGCCAAGCTCTAGTTCCCAAACCGTTTGAGATATTTAGTTGGAATAAAAACTAGAATTTGTAGCTATGAGGATACTTCAAAATGACATCGAAGAAAAATGTGGTGAAAAAACATTCCAAAAAGTTCGACCCTAACCTTAAAATTTTAAACGCCATCCTGTATATTTTTTATATAATTGTGTAGGATTGTAAATTCCCTATTCAGTACTTTTTTCAGATTGAAAGTCGGTTAAGAAACAGCTTAGAAAATTAATATTTTATCTTCGTATCAAGTTAGCCATGGGGTAAATTAAAAATCCGCTTAAAAGAAAAGAAAACAATATCAAGTTAGCCATGATTCGATAAAACAAAAACAAAACATTTTTGACACTTGTCAAATTGAACTAAATGAGAGTGCAAGTGAGGTTCTTTATTATTCCTGTCAATTTCATGTTAAAATGCCAAGTTTGTTTGCTGCAGAAGAATACGTTGATATGATTCTAATTTACGGTGAGCGCTTAAAAAATAAATGAAGAGCCAGAGACGTATATCGCATTCGTTTTCTTAATCGTCCAACGCCAAATGAAAATACATTTGTGAACCTAGAATGCATCCTGAGGCAAGGACATTTCCAGACTGGGAATCGCAGTAATTCCAGAAGATCGGTACGTAATGAAGAAAATATTATAAATGTTTTAGCATATGTACATTTTAATCCCCATGTGTCAATTCGGAAACTCTCTGAAGAACTTAATATAACAAGAAGTTCTGTTGAGCGTATTTTACAAGACTTAAGATGGCCTGCATGTTCGCCTGATCTTTCCTGCTTAGATTTTTTCGTGTGGGGAACCTTAAAAGATATAGTACATTTAAGTAAATCCAATGACTTAGAGGACCTGAAGAATAAAATTAGACATGCCTGTAACAGAATAACGCCACAAATGATAATTGCTACATGTACGCGAAACCTTTTGGCAAGATTTGAAGTTTGCGTCGCCGCTGAAGGTTTACAATTTGAACAAATATTACCGTAGATAATCTGTAAAATAATAAAAAAAACTGTAATTTTCTCGTTTTGTTTTAAGCGGATTTTTAATTTACCCCATGGCTAACTTGATCGGAAGATAAAATGTTAATTTTCTAAGCTATTTCTTAACCGATTTTTAATCGGAAAAAAGTGCTGAATAGGGAATTTACAATCCTACAAAATTATGTAAAAAAATATACAAAGTATTGTTTAACATTTTAAGGTTAGTGTCGAATTTTTTGGGACTATTTTTTTTTAAACATTTTTCTTCGAAGTTATTTTAGCTACAAATTCTAGTTTTTATTCCAACTAAATATCTCAAAGGGTTTGGGAACTAGAGCCTGGCTAAATCAGTGTGGGACACCCTGTATATATATATATATATATATATATATATATATATATATATATATATATATAATATATATATATATATATATATATATATATATATATATAAAAAATCTAAGATATCAAAGAGCTATATAGCTGAATAAGGAATTTTACTGTGTTGCAGAAATAACTAGTGACGTCCTTGTTAATAGTTCGGGAGAGTTAACGGATTCGCTACTCGGAAAAAAATGTCACCTAATAGATTTTACTAAAAATTATTATAATAATTGACATTGGTTAGAGTATATTGTGTGCCAAATCTCATTTAAAAATCACTATAAATGTAGGAGATGTATAAAAAAAACTGTATCTCAAAAATGGTGCGAGTGCGAACCCTTTAATAATTTTTTATTAATTTTTGAGAGATAAATTACTTCCCAAAGTTTTAGATATGAATTAATTTACTCCCTACATAAGAGATTCAAGGTTTAGAGGCCTCTGGAAGAATAAAGACTCTAAAGAATATTCAATTCACGTTTTACGGGCTCTCGACTTTTTGTCGCTTCCATAAGTATTTGTATAAATATAAAAATGCTTAAAAAATACTTACCTAATATTTTTGTTTGGGGAAGGTTTATTAGATACTGAGTCTTTACTCTCTGATTTATTGCCACTGTTTTCCGACACACTGCTGGCCTCGGATTTTGGATTGGTCGAATTTCGATTTCGTTTTCGCCGTCTTGTTTTCTTTCTGGTGTAAGACGACAACAGTACCCCTTTCCTCGCATCGATTTTTTTGATTTTGTGTTTAGATAGTCGTTTGACGTTTAAATTCGTAGGATCAAAACTGAAAGTGGAGTCTTCTCGATGATCCACCAGTTCTTTTTTACGTTCCTGCAATAATAAATGTGTTGTAAACCCAATTTCAAGGTAATTTAAAAGACCATTATTAATACACTTTTCCATTGCCTTACTCATAATTGGGAGTAGGGATATTGGTATGTAGTTAGAGGGAAGAGTTTTGGATCCCTTTTTGAAAACTGGCTGTATACAAGCAGATTTCCAGCTTGTAGGAAAAATGCCTTTTTCATGATGTATTTGAAATAACCTGATAAGGATAGGGGCTAGTTCAGAAGCCCACTTTTTTAGGACTATAGCCGGAATACTATCAAGGCCAGATGACTTAGAAGTAGAATTTGCCGCGAATTGTTTTGCGAAAAGCTCAGCTCTAATTTTAGACGTGGAGATAATTTAATCATTAAAAACATTTTTTGAAAAATATTTTTCTGACTATTAAACATTCATAGCAAAAATAAAAATAAAAAAGTTGTCAGCAGGATAATAAGTTGAAATATCAGGAGGATAATAAGGAGAAATGTATAAGGGTCTTTATGGATTTAAGTAAAGCTTTCGACTTAGTAGATAGTGACTTGCTTAAGGATAAGTTCTATAAGTAAGGCCTAAGAGGAAAGATTTATCATTGTTATCATCTTATCTAAGGGGACAAATGTCAACTGGTTGAGGTAAATGGGTCTAGGTTTGACATACTAAATACAGAGATTGGAGTGCCCCAGGGCTCGGTTCTGGGTCCACTGTAATTTTTGTTATTTGTTAATAGCCTTCCCGATATTATAGATGAAGAAGACCTAACTATGTTTTTTAAATGATAACAGTTTGTTGTGCTTTAACAGTGATATTTCATTACCGCAAATTCGAGCCCAAAGTCTGATAAATAAGTTTGTGCGTCAATCGAAAATCAGTTGACAGGTCGAGCGGTGTATAATTCTTGTCTGCGTTCACTATAACCTTGTGAAGGTTAATTTGTTTGTTGTGGAAGAATTTTCTGAGTTCCTAGATTGGTTTTTTATTTAGCAATTGTATATCTATAATTCCCCTCTCTCCTTCTTTTCTCTCAATGGTGAGTCTTTCCTTGCATGCGTTGAGGTACCTTCCTGAGTTTAGTGAACTCAGAATGAACTGGGAATGTGAATCTTTTCTTTGTCTATGTGTGACCATTTAATGATACCAAACGAATACGTAAGAATAGGTATGGCGAAGGTGTTAATAGTTTTCGTTAGATTCCTGGAGTTTAGTTTTGTTTTTATTAGTTTTTTGAGGCTGGTTTTAAATTCCGTCTTGAGTTCTGATTTGATATGAGTGTGGTTAACTTTGGTGCTTTAAGCATGTTGTCTATGGTTTCATTGTTTTACTTATACCAAATTCCATGTTGATGTCCAGGGTAAAAATGTATTTAAAGAGTTCCTTTAGCTGTGCCTTTGTGCTTGTGTCTAGTTTTATGTCTTCCATGTACCAGAGATGGTTTATTTTGTGTGGATTATTTTTTTGGTGTTTAATGTGGAATTCAAAGTTTGTGTTATTCAGTGTGTTTGAGAGTGGATTAAGACAGAGGCAGAACCACAAAGCGCTGTGTGAATCTCCCTGGAATATACCTGCGTAAGAAATTGCCTGAGGTTTTGATAGACTTTGAATAATTCTAGCACTCTGGCTAGCCAACTGTGGGAAATCGAATCACAGGTTTTTTTTATAATTTATGTAACCAGTGTGAAGGTTTTTATGATTTTCCCTGGTTTGTTCCATGATGACGCTGTCTATAATTAGCTGCTCCTTGCATCCTCGGCTGTTTTTCCTGCACCCTTTTTGCTTTTCCGATGGTATGTTTTTGAGTGCTAGATGGTGTTCTATTCTCCTAGTAATTGTGGCTGTGATGATCTTATGTAGGTCGGTAATTTGACGGGTTCTTAGTGCCTGAGTTTTTGGGTTTAAGGTATGTTATTCCCAGAAAACTGGGGAGTGGACTAAGTTTTGAAATAATTTCATTAATTTGACGAGTGAGAGCTTTATGTGTGGAGATAAACTATTTGTACCAGAAGTTATGAATGTTATCTATTCCAGGACATTTTCAGGTATGCTTGTATTTGATTGTTTCTGCAACTTCTGGTGATGTCATTGCAAAGTCCTCTTGTTCTTCCAAGCACTTGTGTCTATCTTCATCCGCTTTAATTCATGAAGCGTTATTATTTTGTAGTTTCGGTTCTGACCAAACGCTTTTTCAGTATTCTGTAATTTCTTGTTTAGTCGGTGGTTCTATTACTCGTGCTTCCTCATTGCTCATGGTTTTTTGGTAGGACTGTTTTTCTCTTCTTCGAAACAGGATGTTGGCGTCCTTTTTTCATTTGACTGTATCTTCGGAGTCTTGCGGCATAGACGGATAATTTTTGAAAAAATGTATCAAGGATTTCCGTAAGCGTGTGATCAGGAGATGCAGATTTGACTTTCTCTAGACTTTGTGTGATACGTTTTGACTTGTTGTCGTTCATGAATAGGATAAGATGTCCCAATTCTTTTCTAATTTTGTTTTTGATTTATTATTATTATTATTATTATTATTATTTTTATGAGTTGTCTCACAGTATTCCTGTGGTTGTATTTTATATTGACGGTATTATACCAAGTCAGTACAAAAAATAAAAAAAAAGGAAATGGAAAAAAAACAACTATTGTGTATTACGAAATGATCTAATTATGCTACATGTTTTCAAAATGACCGATTTCTGAATGTTCCTGTGAATATCTGTATTAAGTCCTAACTGAGACCTGTTACTGATATGACGAGAGGAACGATGATGACTCTTTCCTGTTTCCATAGCCTTTTTTACTTCCATTGCCAAGTCGGTGTATTTGGCGATCTTCTCACTGTATTTCGCTTGGATGTTCTTGTCATTGGGGACAGCCATGTCAGTTAAATAAGTGATTTTATCTTTTTTGGATTGAAAGGTGATATCGGGTCTATTTGCAGGGATTGTTTTATCTGTGTGGATGTCAATGTCCCAGTAGAGCTTGTAGACTTCGTTTTCAAGTATAGATGTTGGTGTATAATGGTAGTAAGGGTATGTGTTCTCTGTTAGTTTGTATGTTGTGGCTAATGCTTGATGAACGACCTTCGCTGCTGAGTTGTGTCTCGCGGTGTATTCAGTTCCGGCCATTATTCTACATTTACTCGTTATGTGATCGATCGTTTCTCTCTGCTGGTGACATCTCCTCCATCTCTCGTCGTCAATGGTTCTGTTCCTGATGATGTGCTTTCGGTAGTTTCTCGTTGCTACGACTTTGTCCTGGATGGCAAGCAGGAAGCCTTCTGTTTCAGGGAACAGCTGCCCTTCTTGTAACCACGTATATGAGAGCTTTTTATGTATATGGTCTTGCTTTATGTGGTATCTGTGTCTTCCGTGAAGTGTCTTTTTAAACCAGGTGTTCGTCTTTTCTGGTCGTGATTGGATGTGACTGTGTGCGTCTGCTGCGTGGCTCGTTTGAGACAGGTCAAGCGGTGTATAATTCTTGTCTGCCTTCACTGTTGCCTTGTGGAGGTTAGTTTGTTTGTTGTGGAAGAATTTTCTGAATTCGTAAATTTGTTTTTTATTTAGCGATTGTATATCTATAATTCCCCTTCCTCCTTCTTTTCTCTCGATAGTGAGTCTTTCCTTGCATGCATTGGGATGTAACTTCCTGTGTTTAGTGAATTCGGTGCGTATGAGAATGTAAATGTTTTCTATGTCTGTGTGTGACCATTTAATGATACCAAACGAATACGTAAGAATAGGTATGGCGAAGGTGTTAATATCTTTGGTAAGATTTCTGGAATTCAGTTTTGTTTTTAGTAGCTTTGTGAGTTTGGTTTTAAATTCCGTCTTGAGCTCTGATTTGATATGAGTGTGGTTAATTTTGGTGCTTCGATGGAAGCCTGGGTATCTGTACGTTTCTTCTTTGAGCATGTTATCTATAGTTTCATTGTTGATCGTTTCCCCCGTGGGGTGGTCTTTTCACTGTCCCTTGTTGATACGAAATAGCTTGCATTTACTTATACCAAATTCCATGTTGATGTCCAGGGTAAACGTTTCTGTGATTTTAAGGAGTTCCTTTAGCTGTGCCTTTGTGCTTGCATATAATTTTATGTCATCCATGTACAAGAGGTGGTTTATTTTGTGTAGGTTATTTTTTGGTGTTTAATTTGGAATCCGAAGTTTGTATTATTCAGTGTGTTTGAGAGTGGATTGAGACAGAGGCAGAACCACAAAGCGCTGAGTGAATCTTCCTGGAACATACCTCGTCTGATGTAGATCTCTTCTGTTTCGATGTGCTCTTTTTGTGTTCTCAAGTTGATTTTAGTTTTCCACGTACTCATGATTTGCGTAAGAAATTGCCTGATGTTTTTATTGACTTTTTATAATTCTAGTACTCTGGTTAGCCAACTGTGGGGTATCGAATCAAAGGCTTTTTCTATCTATGTAACCAGTATGAAGGTTTTTTATAATTTTTCCTGGTTTGTTCCATGATGACGCTGTCTATAATGAGCTGCTCCGTGCATCCTCGGCGGTTTTTCCTGCACCCTTTTTGTTCTTCCGTTAGAATGTTTTTGTGTGCTAGATGTTGTTCTATTCTCCTGGTGATTGTGGCTGTGATGATTTTATATAGGGTTGTAAGGCACGTGATGGGTCGGTAATTTGACGGGTCCTTATTGCTGAATTTTTGGATTTAAGGTATGTTATTCCTTGGGTGAGAAAACTAGGGGGTGTGCTAGGTTTTAAAACAATTTCATTAATTTGGCGAGTGAGAGCTTCATGTGTGGTGGTAAACTGTTTGTACCAGAAGTTATGAATGTTATCTATTTCAGGACATCTCCAGTTATGCGTGTATTTCATTGTTTCTGCAACTTCTTGTGTTGTCGTTGTAAAGTCCTCTTGTTCCTCTAAGCACTTGTGTGTGTCTTCTTCCGCTTTAATTCATGAAGCGTTATTATTGTGTAGTTTCGTTATTATTATTATTATTATTATTAATAATGATCTACCCAATTCGTGAAACTGCTAAATAATTTTCAGAATCTTATAAGAAAAATGTTTTTAAGAAAATGTGTTCTAGCGTTGAAATGAATTAAAATAACCGTTTTCTTCCTGATCTATCTATCAAATAAAGAGAATACCCTTATCCCAAAACTCATTATTAAATGACCAATTTATGTATATCATTAGTGCTGTTTGCTTTATTTTTCACTGTTTAATACTTTAACACTTTTTAAACTATAATCATTATTATAACTGATGGCAAAGTATGAAATTAATTTCTAAACCATAACATAACAAAAAAGAACCCGCTCTCCACTTCATTAGTTTCAATAAATTATGATTCCTTTATTTTGCGCTTAACAGAACTGCAATTAGTGCATACAGTTTCATTGTTGGCTCATTAATATTTCTGCTTTAGTTCACCATTATATTCGGCATTGCTGGTCATAAATTTAACTGCAGAACATATTCATTAAAGCTAACATTTTCAGATTTCAATGTTTAATAATCGAGAAATTGAAGTAGCAATTATTCGGATTTTAATACAAGTTGTGAATTATTTTTTTATTCTTGCCTTCTCTATTACTGAAAATTGGTTATAAAAAAAGCGAAGTTTTCTCTGTCTTGTATTGTTTTTAAAAATGTATTTAAGTTCATATTTGCCTAGTTTGTCAAGATATTTAACCAAGAATCTTGTCTGCGTCTTGGTCCTCTTTTACCTATATTTTCATAAATTGCCTCAGAATTATTTAACTCCCGTCGTCTTTCGGGGTATATGTCAAAATATACATCCACAGCACTATAGGCATTTCTTTCATTTTTAACATAACACACTAACATATCGAACATTTCTTCATTAGAAAAGTTTAACGCCATTGTTAAGCATATTACAATATTGACGGAAGCTGAATAAAACTCCAACGACAGATGAGAGATTATAAAAACCCAATTATTTCAAACGCAAAGCCTACTTGACCCAATGTATTAAATTAGTGTTATTTACGGATGGTAATTTGAACACTGAACATGTGCACGTAGTATGAATGCTATTGAGTAGTTCTTACTGATTTTCTATAAAATTAAATCTTGCATTACAAAATATTGCTATTTAACCCTATTAATTTTTAATTTCCTATTTGGTTAATTCAAAAAAATGTTTATTTATTTTCAATGCGCACTTTTTACATCTTAATATTAACTTTGTTATAAAGTGTGAACCATCGCTGAAAAACTAATAAAATACTCTTTTAGAAACTGTTAAAACCTACAAACCATAAGAAAATCCGAAGTTGATGATGGTTCTAAAAAACCGAAACGTTGCAAATAAAATCTGACTAAACAGGCGTATTCTACATAAAAAGTTGCCTCAATAATATTTTTACGCATTAAAAATAATTTGAAAAATTAAGAAATTATAAGGGGTTTTCGAAAATGCAGTTTTTTGATTATATATCTCAAAAACCAAAAAAGATGGAATGGTGAGCAAGACGGCATTCATTTACAAACATAATTGTAAATAAAACATTCCCCATTTAATCTTTCTTGTATCTCTTACGGTGTCCGATATCCCAATGCTGTCATAAGGAATTTTGGACACAAATATATATATATATATATATATATATATATATATATATATATACATATATATATATATATATATATATATATGTACATATATATATATATATATATATATATATATATATATATATATATATATATATATATATATATATATATATATATATATATATGCCAACCTTACAGTATAATTCATTTTCTTAATAACCAGTATAATTTATGGATAGGGAGACTCGGACACATTCACTGGCCAGCAAATATCCCTGATTTTACCCCACTAGATAATTCTTGGGTGGGGTATTTGAAGGACAAAGTTTACTACAACAGGACACATAATTTGGCAGAATTACGGCAGACAATTGAACAAGAAATTCTGATTTTAAATAACGAAAATCCTTTTTATATTAGCAATGCAATTCAAAAATTGAGTAAATTGTATCAAAATTGTTTTAATAATGGAGGTTCCTATGTGAATACTTAACTAATTTGTTTAAATATTTATTACTACTTCATTCTGTTAAAATTAAAATGTTTCATAAGATGTTGTTGCAGTTCATTTGTTTTGTTATCCGCCCATTCATGGCTAAGCAAGATCCAACATACATCAATTTTTATTTGCCGTTCATGGCTTGCTAGAACAAAAAGGAATGCTCTATTGCAATTAAAATAGTTATAAATAAAGTTCAAAGTCGAAGTCTTACAGAAAGTTCTCGAACATAGACAAACTATATATTTATGTAAAGAAGAAAACGAGAAGATTTTATATTTGAAATAAAATATAGGGTAATTCATTTGAAAAATGTATTGATTTTTACTATTTTTCTATTTTCCGATTGTCAATTGTTTTTTTAAATATCATATCTTAAATCTTTGTAAAAAGTCCATAAACTTGTAAATAAACCTGTTTTTTTGTAATCCTTTAACTAATACCTTTAAAAGCTTGCCAAATTATAAGGAAAAATCCTGTACGATGGAGGTTAAACTGGCTCATTTTAAAGATCATTAAAATTAATATGTCGTCGAAAAATTAAAAAATTTCCAAGCTTTTTGAGAACGAGCTTTGTTTTTTGAAACCACCTTCTAATTTTTAGCCAATATGAGGTAGAATGTTTTAAATATGGGCCCAGAATTTGTATGTTACTTTTTAACGAAAATTCTAAGTCAATATAAATTATTGACTAGAATATTGACGTCTGGATAGCAAAAGCGCATTATAATTACTTCAAAAATTATAAATTTTATGTAGTTCAGTGAAGTGGTTTATTAAATATATTTGTTGATTAAACAAACATCATGTTAAAATAAAAATTTTAAATTTTAAATAAAGCTTCGACTTTTTGTAATGTTCTCAACTATTCCATGCTCACTAAAAGATATATTACGTCAAAACTAACAAGTTTTATTTCATCTCTAAAAATGAAGAGGCCAAAATGTAAGTCAAAATGCAGAAAATGCAGTAAGTGAAGTTTCCTCTGCCCACCGCAAACTGTCAGGTTATATTTCTGTAAGGCAGTGAAAAATTTGAATGACATTACTTACTAATCTGCCTTGAAATTGTCATTGTTTAGTGCACCATGTTTACCACAATTGAATATTAGACTAAAATCTTTTAGTTTGTTCAGAAAAAAATATCTCTACAACTACTGTTTATGCAATACTTACTTCTTGAGTAATTTCTGCTTCTTCTTCGTAACTAAGAGCTACCACAGCCAACATTAGATTAATTAGGTAAAAGGAACCAAAAAATACAACTACGGTAAAAAATGAAACACTTATTGGACCACAGGACGCCAACACCTGAAAATAATAGAGTACTGTTAGTAATTTAGTAAAGAGTCAAAATCTTGTTATTGTTATTAGTATTTTTAGCAATATGTTGTATTTTTTAAATATAAACACATACAACGGTTTTTACAAAATGGTAAAAATAAATTCTACTATTTTTTGAAACGATATTTGATTTGTTGATATAAATTTGAAAATGAAAATGTAGACATACTGGTCCTCCCAACGGATAAAGGTAACGCCACAGTCGTCATGGACAGAACAGAATATGTGGAAAAGGTTACTCAACTTTTGGACAACAATGCCTATAAGGTTATGCGGGCAGACCCTACAAGTAGAATAGAAAGACGCATCAACAATCTGATTATCGCATCCAGTGATCCACCAAAGAAGAAGAAATCAGTTAGGCCAAGCAGCTCCAAGAACCCCAGTTCTATGGTCTTCCCAAAACACACAAAAACAATGTACCTCTTCGACCGATGGACAGTACCATAGACTCGTCTACATACAAATTAGGTAAATATCTTTCAAATTTTCTTAATCGATTTACTAGCAAAACAGAATCTTTTATAAAAAACTCTGCAGATTTTTGAAAAACTTAGTTTCCATGTAGAATCACGATACACAAATGTTCCTGTTAACGACTCAATTTCCATTATATTAGATATAGTGGATCATAATAATCTTGATAATAACTTAATAGGCCTAGTTAAAGCTTGTCTTGCATCTAGATATTTTATTTCTGAAGGATTTTTTATGAACAAACTTCATAGACTGCCATGGGATCTTCTCTATCACCTGTGATAGTGAATATCTTTATGGAGATCTTTGAGAATATTGCTTTAGCATCTGTTCAACTAAAACCAAAACACTGGTTCAATGTAGATGTTGCGTTTGTTGTTTAGCGTCATGGACAGGATAATCTCCTCATATTTTTGGTCCACCTTAATTAACTACATTGTAATATCATATTCACAATGGAAATTGAATCTAATGGAATGACTCCCTTTCTAGATGTATTTGTTCAAAGGAAAGAAAGAATAGAAACCCAACGCATACAAATAGATACTTAAATGCAAATTCTCATCACCATCCAGCACAAAAGAAATCGGTTATTAACTCACTAGTATTTAGGACCATTTGGATTTATGTTCAAGTTTCTTTAACATTAGAAAAATTGAAACTAACTGAAGCTCTGAGAGAGAATAGCTATTGCCCTCAAGATGTTACACCTTCAATTAAAAAATATAGTATCCAACTGCGCTAGAGGAAAATTATAAGGAGCCACTGTTAGATATCATTACAGAATTTATTAAACACTAGTAAAATAACGCAAAAAAATCGAAAATTCTGTTTGACATGTGGTTTTTGTTGTTTTGTAGGTTAGTATTGGACGTAGCCATTCTTCTTTAAAGGTAAGAAAATATTACTTCCGATCGCTGTGCAATGGGATTCCCTTTCCTTTTGGATGTTTATACACAATTTTTAGACAGGAACTTACTTATTTGATACAATTTGTTGAACATATTTTAGAAGTCACATATTCTATATGAACTTCGTATCTGAGGTGTTTATCATTGACAACGCCTAGGTACTTTATGCTCTGTTTAAGCGTTATTATTTGGTTAAAGTCGTAATCACTAGAACTTAAAAGACCTAAATAATTATCAACCTTTAGGTCCCTAGGAACAGCGCTTCTAGCATTCATAAAAAAGGTCAGGTAAAAGGTTTAAGGTTCATTGTAAGATTTTGAACCATCCAAAGCCTCATTTTAGAAATAACACTTTATACACAAAATACCTTCTGCCAAGATTCACCAGAAATGAGATTAACCATATGCTCGACATAACAGATACAGACACTATCCTTAATTGATAGAACATTGGCATTACAGACAAAATAGGACTGTTACTTCTACGGTCCAATTACGTATAATCATCAATACACATAAGAAGATTTAACAATGCTTGCGGTCTCCGGTACCTTTTCAAACAGAAGGAGTATATAAAATTCCTTTCTCCTGTGGAGAGGTGTTTGTGGAAGAAACAGGACGCTCAATGTCAACTAGAATTAAGCAACATAAACGATGCATTAAATAAAAACAAATTGTTCAGCGGGCTGTAGCTGAAAAAAACCAAAACCAAGGTTCTAAACGAAAAATTAATGAATCTATTGAAAGTTTTAAATATACTAAGAAATTCAATGGAGATAAGGGTTACGGTCTTAGTACTACACTTTAAGAGTTTTTACGTATTTATTACTAATAGTTCTATTATATATCAACAAATACTTTGGGTTACACGTTTCTAAGTATTATATATGTATTTGTTCCAGATCGTCATTTCTTTTCCGTGACATAATAGTAATTATTCAAAGTTACTGCTTCTAATATGTTTACTAAATTACAACTTTTAAGGTGTCAGTACCTTGTTGAACTTTGCAGAGACTACGCCATTACGTTCAAATGTACTCCTATAACGTATTACTATGAAGTAAAACGAGCTGTTGCAGAGTAGAAAAAGTTATCGTCTACTGCTACTTTAAACTGGCTATTGCCAGATGTTATTCTTCTATTGCAACTCAGAAGTAAGAATTACACTAATTTTACTACAAGTAAACTATAACCTCTCGTACTTGAGGTTCCGGAGATAGAGGGCGTTGGTACGACATTCGGTCGGTGATTTTATAAGGACAGCGGCAACAATAGAGTAACCAATTTTGGATTGGTTCGGCCATTATGCTTTGTTTACTTCTCGCCTACGTGGGTTAGAGAGGTTTGTTGTTTTAGTGTCTCATTTTATTAGTTTATGTGATTATTAAAATGAATATTGATTCAAACAAGAAGTTCTCAGCCATTGGCTATATAGAGAAATGTATATAAGCTGGTTCACCTGTTTTTTGCTTATAATTATAAAGTGTTTGTGATGAATGTCTAAATGACTATGACCGTAAATGTCTTAAGTTAAAGTTTACTCCAAGAAAAGTCATTAAATATTGCACATTATTATATTTTGCTTTTATTTTGCTGTAAAATACAATATGTTTCATGTTTCATATATTAGTGTATTTATTTATTTATTTTTTTATTTTCATCAATATATAGATAGATATACAATTTACCAATAGGTGTAGATCGTATCATAAAAAAGTGTATAAGAATATTGAAAGAAAAGAAACAAAACAAAGATCACAACTTAAAACTAACATAAAATGATTAACAGTGGCCATGTTGGAAATAATTTATAAAATTTGTAGATCATTTAAATTTGTATCTTCTAAGAACTCTTTAGTACTATAATAACCTTTTTTTGTAAGAAAATATTTTAATTTACTTTTTTTCCATATTTTTACAATGCTGTATGTTACATTTCTTTGTATGTATGAGAAATTTGCTCTATCGATTAGTAAATTATGTTTATATCTTGTTTGATAACTATAATCACTTTTCAGTTTTGCAAAAAGAGAATAGCTTCTGATGACAAACATAACACATTCATATATATATAAGCTGTACAGAGTTAAAATATTTTTATTAATAAAAACAGTTCTACATGTCTCAATCTGTTTCATTTTAAATATAGACCTTAGACACCTTTTTTGTAGTATAAAAATTCTATCAGACTCTACAGAGTTTCCCAGAATATGATACCATATCGAATCCTTGACTGCACGTAGGCATGATACGCTGACAAGGCCGCATCAACACTAACCTCACTAACAACAACCCTGAGAGCGTAGCAGAATCTAGCCACATTTCCAGCAAGTTGTTCCGCGTGTGACTTCCAATCCAGTCTTCGATCTATGTGGACTCCCAGAAATGATAGGCTCTCCACTGATGCAACTCTTTTGTTGTTATATTCAATTGAAAGATTGTGTTCTGTACGGTTTCCAAATGAGATAAGTTTAGTTTTTGAGACATTCAGTAAGAGATTGTTCATGGAAAACCACTCATTCAAGTTACTAAGAACACTCAATATACTAGCCTCACACTCCTTCTCACTATCTTCTGCACATACTACTGAAGTGTCATCAGCAAACAGTACCATAGGATTCGCCACAGCATTCACTATATCATTAGTATAAATGATATAGAGAAGCGGACCCAGAATAGATCCTTGGGGAACGCCCTTTTGCCCATAAAGATAGTCAGACATCAGTCGATCTCCACTTATGTCATATTCAATTACCCGTTGTCTCCTGTAAGTAAGATATGATCTAAAATGCTGCAGCGCCACCCCTCTCATACCATATAACTCCATTTTTTTCAGCAATATTTCGTGGTCGACGCTGTCGAATGCCTTGGATAAGTCGGTACACAGGGTAGATGTTATTTTGTTGTTGTTCAGTGATTCTATGATGGATTTCATTGCTTGGTAAATTGCAGTCGTGGTTGATTTACCCCTTCGGAACCCATTCTGTTGCTCCGCAAGAATGCTGTGTCTCTCAAAAAATGCCACAAGGCGATCAAATATTGCTCTTTCAAACAATTTATTCACATTTGAGAGCAGCGAGATGGGTCTATAATTATCAAACTTATCCATATCACCCTTTTTGTGAATAGGTCTAACCCAGGCCTCCTTGAGCGTCTCGGGGTAAATTCCGCTAACAAATGACAAGTTAATAATGTGAACCAGTGGAACAGCAATGCTGCCCGTCACTTCCTTGAGAATCGAGACAGGAATCTCATCACAACCTACAGATTTTTTGTTTTCCATTTGTATTATGTATGTAAGCCTCAAGTTCTGTTATTGGATTACAGAAGAAACTAGGCCCTAATGGGCTAATTTTAGAGATGTCTATTTGTTTATTTTTGTTTATGTCAGGACAAGCAGTTGTAAAAAAATTGTTTATTTCATCAAGAATGTTTTTTTTTATTTTTATTAGGAAAAGAATTAAAAATTGAAGTATTGGTTTTGTTATTTTTGTTCGTTATATTTCTAATGAGAGACCAGGTTGCTTTTGTTTTATTTTCAGATTCATTTATGTAAGAAGTTTTGTCCATTATTTTAGCCTGATTTGTTACCTGTTTTAAAATTCTTGAGTACTTTTTGTAATATTCCTCAGAGATCCTACCAGCTATTGCTTCTTCATATAGAGCTCTTTTTGTTCTACTTGATATTTTAATTCCATTTGTTATCCATGATCTGAATGAATGGCCCTTCTTCCTTTCGCACTTTTTGACAGGAAAAACAGCATTTAATTCCGACCTAAGAGTCGCATCAAACCTATCATAAGCTTTGCTCGCATCGACCTCTCCCAGTACATCATGCCACGGGCAGGTCTGTAGACTTAAGGTAAATTGTTGAATTTTACTTTTTGAAAATATCCTATTCCTTACAAAAACTTTGTCAGCCTCTACCTTCTGGACCTTTACCTTGGTAAATTGAGCTAGATGGTCAGAAAGACCCGAAATTTTAATTGAATTATCTTCAAATTCCTTAAAGTTTACAAAAATATTGTCGAGTAGAGATTGGGTTGTTTTTGTTACCCTTGTGTGTATGTTTTACTTTATTCAGAACCTCAATTTGAAGTAGAAGCTCTCTAATTTTAGCATAAAGGAAACTTTATTTTGTAGGCCTCCTTCAGTACATATTATCTCACCAAATTCACTTGGCAGACAACTCTCATTAATCGCTTGCACAAACATTGTTATTTGTTAAAAATCTAAATGAAATACTAAGTTTGTACTAGATAGTTCGAATAGATTATTAAAGTAATACGTTAACATAACCCTACATTTACAACAGACGCCGTCAGAGGTTGTCAATACGCAGTCTTCCGGTTCGTCTCGTCGAATGCAGACCTCTGTGTTGTTAACATAAGTGGTGCCACGTGTTCGGTTTTGCTGCTTTATTTCGGGGGGAAACGGGAGACTCAACCGCTCAGGTGGAAACTTACGACCCCGCTAGAAAGGGAGCATACGCTGTGAACGTGTGAGGCCTAGTTGTTCCTGCATTCTATCCCGTTCGTCTGCCGCAGTTCTACATAGAATATTAGCGTAACGGCCGCTACGTGGCGGGAGTGGGAGGGGTAAGGGGATAGCTTGAAAGAAAGGGTCATCTCGTGATATCAGTAGTACTCTCAAGGGGCACCTAGTGGAAGCCTAGATGCATTTCAAAAATTCAAAGAGGAATTATTAAAGTATTTGAAAGATTCGGGGTATTCGGGAGCCTAGAGCTCGCCATCCGGATATCCTACCGATAACGCCTCCAAACTGGACCAAGGTGCAGGGTCGACTTCGAGGGTCGCCGATTTAACGACTCTGAGCCCCGGACGGAGGGCAATCTGGCGACTGCCTCGTAGCAAAGCCAATAAGTCCTGTTATGTAACAGGCTAAACAGGAATGAAGAAGAAGAAGAAGGTTGTCAATATAAAAGTAGATTAATTTAGTCATATTTTGCGAAGAACTAACGATAAAATGCGTGTCCCCATTTAGACCTTTAGTCACTTTGCATCAATTTGGCGGGTGGGCTTCTATTGGCGCCACTGTCCTTATAAAGTCATTGTAATTCGGTCTACGGCTATTAATTAGTTGTGTATGTGTTGCGTTTTCGTCTAAGGGTAATAAGTTAAAATGGTTCACAATGGCTTCACATACCATAAGAAAAAAAAGTAGCTTTCCTCACTTAGCAACATTTTATAGAAAAATAAAAATACCACAAATTTGTCATGTGATACCTGAACAAAACAACCTAAAGCGCTATTTTAAGGAAGCAAAAAATAAAAACGAAATAAAGAGTTATGGTTATGATAGATGGCAGAATTATAGTAGTGACTCAAGTACCGCAACTCTCCGCATGCTACGACACAACGCATTAAATTTTAAAGAACCGGCGGAATGTATCCAAATCGTAACCGCTTGGTAATAATATAGAGTATGGAATTAATGGGAACTTTGTAGATAACTAGTAGACTTCAAACTAATTGGGTTTATGTGACAGTTGCGTATTTAAAGAATCCAAAATTATAAAAGCGTATGGGAGCAGTCGTAGACACTTATAAATATTTGACTATGATGTTTGTTTTGTGAGTATAAAGATTAAAAATGCATACAAATTAAACATTACGTTACAAAAATAATCACTCCTTATAATAAGATATTTACACAGGCCAACACACATTTTGATACCTGCGATTTTTTAACTGTTCCTGTTTTAAAAGTTCTCAGATTTTGATCAGATCTAGTTTAAAAAAAAAATCTGTTTATATTTTACGTTATAACTCTTATAATATATAATATTACTATTGCCAGTCAAAAAAACAAAGGCACATGGAGTTAAGTATTTATTGCAAAAACTTAATTTACATAATTACATTAGTCACTAATCACATAAAAATTTTCTTTTATACGACTTTCTAGAATGAAGTTTATTAGGGCAGTCTCGCTGAAGGCTCCAGCAGTAGTCCGCCATCATGTGGCTATCCCATCGTCCTTGATAACGATCTTCCATAGTTTTAAAATCCTGATGGAATATTTTCCCTGTTCTTCACTATAATCACCTAAGTTTTCTGGAAAACGATCTAGGTGGCTGTGGAGGTAGGGAACTTTTATACTCATGTTACAGCCGAGAATATTAAAATTTGAAAGCATAGTTTCCATTAATTCTACGTAATTCTCTGCTTTATAATTGCCAAGAAAATTTTGTACTACTTGAACAAATGAACACCAAGCGTTAGATTCAGTCTCGTTCATTGATGTGGTGAATTGTGGATCTTTAACAAGTTGCCTTATTTGAGGACCATCAAATATACCAACTTTTAGTTTTTCCATGCTAATGCCAGGAAATTTACGTGAAAAATACCCAAAACAATTTCCATCTCGATTTAAAGCCTTCACAAATTGCTTCATTAGGCCTAGCTTGATATGCAAGGGCGGAAGTAAGATCTTTTCTCTTGAAACCAAAGGTTCGTTGATCACGTTTTGTTTTCCTTGAATCATGACATCTCTTGAAGGCCAATTTTTGTTAACCCAGTGCTCATTTTTAGCTCTGCTGTCCCAAAGACACAAAAAACAAGGTTATTTTGTATAACCACTCTGCTGTCCAAGGAGTAAGTTAACCATTTTTAAATCAACACAAATTGCCCACTGATGTTCTTCGTATTTAATTTTTCTCAAAACTAATGCAATTGTTTCATATTCTTCCTTCATGGTAGTAGAATGACCAATAGGAATTGAGCCATATTTGCTACCGTTATTTAAAAGAACACATTTTAAACTAGGTTTTGAACTGTCAGTAAAAAGGCGCCAATCATCTAGAGAGTATACAGGCAAACCCATTTTTTCTAAGAGCCCTTTTATATTTTTACATAATACCAAGTCCTTATCTCTTTTACGATAAAATGTAATATTAGTACCTGGACAAAGTAGATTTTTTCTTTTAATCTGGATGCAAGTAATTCAGCGGATTCCTTTGAGAGATTCTGGTCTCTTATAAGATCGTTTAGTTCTTCTCGATTGAAACACTGCGGAGTTGTTAAATCTGCTTCAAATTCTCTGTCGTTTTTTGATTGAATTTATTGAACTTCGTCAGACGTTGATGTTTCTGTATCATCTTCTGTTAGTTCGGGTAGACTGCTGAATGATGGAACGGGTATTTCTTCCGAATGCGCTGCAGGCCTTCTTGCAGAATCTAGATCAGGATAGAAAGTCAGAAATCGTTTTCTGCTCTCTTTCAAAGTGTATTCACCACACACATACAAAAAATATCGAGATGATTTACACAGGTACGTCTGCTTGTGGATGCCATTGTTTCAGTATAGTGTCTTGATACTACAAAACGACCAAAATTTACACAAAATGATAGCACAACTTTACTTGGGAAAACTCAGTAATATACTAAATCGAGTACAGCCAAGGAGGTATAGAAGGATCGGGTCATAGGCAGTTACAGGTATAAAAGTAATTAAGAGCAGTGTATTGAGTAGTTCCTAGTATTAATATTGGGTCAAGAACATTTGGTTAATTAGATTCTGGAAAATTTCTATTTTGACGATTAAGTACATATTTATCTCTTTATTTGTTGTCCTTTATCAGAAAAAAATATCAATTAACCTGTAACCTGTATCTCAAAAACTAGAGCTACATCTAAAATCAGATGTTAGATTTCCGGTACCAAATTTTTGTTTACATTTTGTTACCCTGTGTAATTACTATTTAAACCAAAGTCCAAAATTACATTTTTGAGATTTAAATTGGCCAATATATTTGTCAAAATGTATTAAGATTTAACGAATTTTAAAGGTGCGTAATTTTTTTACGACTATCATCAGCAAATTCACCAGAGAAATTGCCTGCGTTTTAATTTTAGGTCTTTAGCTTAGCCAGAAAACTAAGTGAAAAGCATGTATCCTACCTCAAATACCAATAACGTATTCTATACGCTCTACACCATATTCCCAATTTGTATGTTTGTAGTCGCCATAACCGTTTTGTTTGTATTAAAATGAACCATACATAGTTTTAAAACGGATTAAAGAAAGACAGAAATAAGGAAGTGACGAATAGGGTGAATTATTACTATTCGGCTACTTAAATGGAATTATACAATTTCGTAAAAGTGCTACTTGGGAGTAGCGATGTAAAACTTGAAGGTTATTATCTACATAAAGTTACCTTTAAAGTGAGGTATTATTCGACCCCTCATTTCATTTAAAATTTTGAGGCACGTTTTTTCGTAAATTAGCTGGGCTGCTCAAAATTGGCTCTGTTACGTTTTCAAATGGCCACCCTACATACGTAACAATTAAAAATAAACATTCCAATATAAATATTATTTGATATAAATAAAATTAAATAAATTAAAAATAGCCACTTCAGTAATACCTCTGAAAATACAGTAAACAACAGCATACCTATTATTAACATCGTATAATAAATAACTAATTTTCAGATTTTATTTTCCTAACTCCAATTTCGATTTTAAATCAACAACAAGTTCAGCTCGAAATTTAAAGTTGGTTTGAAGTTTGATAATAAAGCTATACCAACAGAGTCAATATTCCCTAAAACCCTTGCCCTCTATAAACACGTCGAAATAATTCACGAAGCGAGAATTATCCTGGGTTAATAGAATGTCTATTAGATACTATAATTTATTAAACAGTCCGAGAAGGTCAATGAATCAACTGGCTCAATTATATGAGAGCGATATAATTTCATTAATTATGGCCAATAGTAGAGATAAATGCTGTGCAGTCAGAGATTATTTAATAAACTTTCGAGCAATCAGTGTTTAATATAACACTACGAATTAGAATGAATTAAACTACACTGCTACCCACAATTAGTGGATTTAGAAAATCAAAACAAGTATGGGCATGTGCCTATTAACAGTTGTTGTAAGTATACTAATCTCATCTTTTTCACAATATTTCATGATCCCAAGTTTCTACCAATGTCATTAAGTTTTTTTCTAATATCTTTTTGAGAGGTTAACTTAAAAGAAACACAAGTTTCTGAGTTTTTGAGCATACTTTTTATTTTTTGAGTTATTCCAATTCTTCAAAAATTCCCTTTAGAGAATTTTTCAATTATTTACGGTAAAAGAACAGTTTCTGTCAATGACTACAAACGACTGACATTAATTTGCAGTTTTAACAAGTTCGTCAATCTTTTGCTTAATTTATGATGGTGATATGGCCGCCTAATTCAATAATAAACAACGTAAATTCAGCATAATCGTATCAGAATGAAGAAACTTTGCTTTCACGGCTATTTTGCTAAAAAAACTGTTGGTTAGAAAGACCTTGAAAGCTAGTATTGTTATCTCTAACATGAAATTAAAATATACAGAGTGTTCCATTTAAAAATATGAGTCAAGGGCGTATTTTCAAAACTTGGCCACCCTGTACAATAGTAAATAGTTTAAATAAACTGGAAGTGATTATTGTATTTTAGGATATGTAAAGTTTTATGTAATGTTCCCTATTTCAATTTTGTTTTTAAAATGACCGAACTGTGAGCGTTTTTTCCTTTAGTATAAGCTTTCGACTATAAACCCTCTATCAAAATGATCGTAACGAACAGATGATATAATTATATACCGGGGTGTTCCATAAAAAAATACAAATTTGGTTCTTCTCGAATTTTAAGGACCACCCTGTATTATGACTACAATTTTAACAGCGTATTTGATTATCGAGATTATCCAAAACATTTTTTTTTCGAAATTCCCTACCGTTTACTAACAATCGTTCACCCCATCTTGGTTGCACCACCCTGGATATTAACAAATGACGGTAAGATTTTAAGTCTTATAAATACGCAGTTTACTAGGGAGTAAATGGATGGATTAACTTTGACAAAGTCTTGTGTAAGAATATTTTATAAAGATATTTAACATATTATCAAATCGTTGGCAATAAAATAAAGTTGTTTATTTTGGAATTAGACCTCAAATGAACCAAGCCAAATTTACGTGTTGCCAGTTTCTTTGGGTCACCAGTCATATAACAAATAAAAGTAAACACTGCAATAGAAATATGATCTGATATAAATAAAAACAAAGCAATTAAGAATAATAACTCCAGCAAAGTCTTTGAATTTACACCATTCCTATCGTTATCATCAAATAATAAATGTATCTAATACTAATTTTTACATTTTATTTTTCTAATTGCAGTTTTTTACACAACCACAAGCTCTGCTCGAAATTTAAAGTTGGTTTGATGTTTGACAATAAAGCCATATCAACAGAGTCAACATTCCCTTAGAACCTTTGCCCTCTATAAACACGTCGAAATAATTCACGAAGCGGGAATTATCATGGGTTAATAGAATGCCCATTAGAAACTATAATTTATTAAACAATCCGAGAAGGTCAATGAATCAACTGTCTCAATTATATGAGAGCGATAGAATTCCATTAATTATGACCAATAGTAGAGATAAATGCTGTGCAGCCAGAGAATAGAGTTTCGAGCAATCAGTGTTTAATATAACACTACGAATTAGAAGGAATTTAACTAAACTGCTGCCCACAATTAGTGGATCACCGACTTTTTTAGGGTAAAGAAGTAAAATATTTCGAAAATCAAAACAATTATGGATACATTTGCCTTTTAACATTTATTGGAGATTTTTTTTGTGAATTTACTCGTCTCACCGTTTTCAAGTATTTATGAATCCCAGGTTTTTTTCTCGAGAGGACAACTTAAAAAAAAAGTTGTTGGACATACCTCTTCTTTTTCGAATTATTCCAATTGTTTGTCCTGTTTTGTTTCATAAAATCTCTCTAATAAACTTTCAAAGGCTTCAGGTCTCATTTTTTACTTGCCAATAAAGAGTTTTTTTTGGTACTCTCCCAATATAAAAATTTGGAGAACTCTAGGACATTTTTACTAAATAATTTATGGTAAAAGAACAGTTTATATCGATGAATACAAAGGATTGACACTAGTTCGCAGTTTTGACAAGTTCGTCAATCTTTTGTTTCATTTATGATGGTGACATGGCCACCTAATATTAAATATTCAATAATAAATAACGTAAATTCAGTATAATCGTATTACAATGAAGAAACTTTGCTTTCACAGCGATTTTGCTAAAAAAACTGTTGATCAGAAAGGCATTCTTGAAAGCTAGGATTATTATCTTTAACATGAAAGTAAAATATAAATTAAATTGAATGTGATGATTGTATTTGTATTATCAAATGATATAATCATATACGGGGTGTTTCATTAAAAAATAAAAATTTAATTCGCCACGAATTTTTCGGACCACCCTGTATTATGACTATAATTTTAAAACATAGCGTGATTATCGAGAATATCCAAAAAATTTGGCAATAAAAAAAAATGTTTATGTTAAAATTAGACTTCAAATAATCCAAACCAAATTTACGTGTTGCCACTTTTTTTGAGTCACCAGTGATATAACAATAAAAATAAATACTACAAGAGAAATGTAATTTTTTGTGAATCTTTGTCTCATCTTTTCCCAGTATTCATGATTCCCAGGTTTCTACAAACATGATTCAATTTTTGTTCTAATATATTTTCGAGAGGACAACTTAAAAAAAATGTTTCTTTGTTTTTGGACATACTTTTTTTTTTTTAGTTACCCCAGTTGTTCAAAAGTCCCATTTCGAAAATTTTTCATATTTAGGATGAGATGCATATATATTGCATATATACAGGGTGCAACTTAAAAGTTGGAAATAATTGCACTGTTAATAACACTGTCAAAGAATTAATTACATTTGTAACCGGTTTATTAGTTACTTTACGTTTCCTAAAAGCAACATTTCCTATTTCATGAAATCCTTCTTATAAACTTTGAAAAGTTTTGAGTCTCGGTTTTTTTTTCTACATCCGGATATCGTGCCGCGTATGCCCTACATGCCAATAAAAATTTTTTTGGTACTCCCCAATATAAAAATCTGGAGAACTCAAACTGATTTTTACTAAATGAGCCGCTCAGAGGAAAAGTGGTATAAGTCATTAATTTTGCATTTTTGAGTTATACCAATATTTCGGTTCCTACAGGTGTAATATATTTAGTATAAAAGTGGTATATATCAAATCCTTGTAAAAGCTGAGATATAGGTCTCTTACGTTATTCCTCTTAACAAAACGCGTGAGTTCGATGGAATAGTGGTATAAGTCAAGGCGCAACGCTGCGAACCAGCAGCGCGGCTTGTGATCCCACCCGCCTGTTCGCCTTTTACCCTGTTTAGTTTAATAAATGTGTACTTACAGTTAACTGCGTAGTAGAAAACATAATAATTATCTTTCTATTCGATTACCGTCGTTTTGTTAACAAAAGTCATGAGTGATTTCGATGACGATGTAGGTGAAAACCGTATGATTACTAACGGCAATCCTGTATCGGAAGGAAAGAAACGTATACGAAACAATAACGATCACAAAAAAAAAGGTTAAAACACAGAGAAATTCCTGCAAAGGGTACACTACTGCAAAAGGCAAGATCATTCCTGCAAGGACTTTTAGAAACGTAACATGTGGTTGTGTAAAGGAGTGCAATGACTTTTTTAGTGAGGAGGATAGTTTCTTGTTCGGCTTGTTCTCGCGTTTTTGGAGTTTAAGCGACTTCTCTCGACAAAATGCTTATATTTCGGGACTTGTTCAGAGAGGTTCCGTAGTGCAACGACGTCCTAAGCAGGATGCCGACAAGACGAATGGGCCTAAGGGTGTAACATACAAGTACGTTTTGAATAATAAACTAAATAGCATATTAGTTTGTAAAAAGTAATTTTTAGATACGTTTGCTAACTCAAACGGGAAACTTCAAAGAGTTCTAAAAAAAGAGGAAACGGGCAAACCATCAGGGGAAGACCTTCGAGGTAAAAAGGAATGTGTACACAAAATATCTGACGATAACCGTAATATTGTTAGGGAACATATTGGACTTTTTCCACGATTTGTAAGTCGTTATACCAGGGCTCAAAACCCAAACAGGAAATACTTAAGAAGCCCAGAACCCAATATCCGAAAATTATACAATTTGTACATACAGTTTTGCGAGGACAAGGGCTTACCTCAGGACAAAGTTATTGAAGAGCACATCTACAGGGACATATTCAATAAAGAATTCAACTTGTCATTCCATAGTCCTAGGAAGGATATTTGTGCAAGATGTGATAAGTACAAAATAAAAATACGTATTTTACCTGAGGGACCTGAGAAGAACGAACTGGAAAGTGAGCATCAGCTGCATTTACGAAAAGCCGAAAAGGCAAGCACGGCCTTAAAAGAGGATACAGAAGTTTCAAGAGAATTATTAGACTGTACTATTGTTTTGCCCTTCGATCTTTAGAAAGCGTTAGCTTTCCCCAAACTTTCTACATCAAACGCCTATTATAAGCGTAATATGTACGTTTATAACTTAGGTATTCATCACACTGTAACCGGACAACATTCATGTATGTCTGGGATGAAACCATTGCTTCTAGGGGATCTCAGGAAATCGGTTCGTGCGTTCTGAAACACATAGAACTTCACTGTGCCAATATTGATCACATCGTCGCATACAGTGATGCATGTACTGGTCAAAATCGGAACATAAAGTTGTTACTTATCTGGAAAGCAATAGTTCAGAATCCCAACAATAGTGTTAGTAAAATTGATCACAAATTTATGGTATCTGGCCATTCATTTTTACCTAACGATAAGCGATTTTGAGCAAATTGAAAGGGCATCTAAGCCGGCTGTTATCTACACTAAAGATGATTGGATACAAATATTACGTAATACAAAAAAATCCAAGTTTCAGGTGTACGAAATGCAGCAAGATAATTTTTTTTCAACTAAGAATTTGGAACAGATGGTCACAAAAAGAAAAATGAACAATAATAAAGTGCCTTCTAAGTGGTTACAAGTGCAGTGGCTACAATTTTACAGTACTCCTTACGTAATTTTGTATAAGGAGTCATTGAATAATATCGTGGAATTCATCAACTTGGATCTAAAAAAATCAACTAAGGGTAGACCATCTACATTCTTTTCTTCTGTAGTCCTACAATCACTACTACATTTTTTTTTTGTTCAAACTAGACTAATTTGTTTAAAAAGTGTTTGTGTTGTATCCATTAAGCCCTGTATTTCTTTATTTACATTTTTTTGTTCAAACTGTTAGGGGAATAGGAAATAAAGTAGTTTTAAAATAAAAATAAAAATAAAAGGCAAATAAAAAAGAAAGATTACAAAAAAAAAGGATTTAGAAATTGCTTTGATGGCAGTTCAGGTGATAATGTCAATACGCGTGTAATTTTTAACAATAATAGAAGTGAAATCGAAATTAGAGCTTTTGTTAATAATATTTAATTCATCAATATTGTGAAATCAGATCAACTTATAAATGGAGTAGTGGTACAAGCTACAACTCATTGACTTACACCACTTTTCTGCTAAGTTTTGGAAAAAGCTTAATTACCTAATGGTATTGCGCATTAAAAATTTAGTTAAAGTTTTCATAATCGTTGGAAATATTTATCACGAGAAATTTTAATATATATTTATTAGAAATACGCAAAATCTTTTTAAAAAAATCTTACTGTGATTTTTTAACTCACTTAAATGCAAAATATTGATTTTCTCAATATTTACTTTCGGGCAGTTAGACCATTTTTCCTCTGAACGGCTCAAATAATGTATCGTAAAAGAACAGTTTTTACGGATGAATACAAACGACTGACATTAATTTGCGGTTTTGACAAGTTCATTAATCTTTTGTTTCATTTATGATGGTGTCTTGGCTTCCTAATATTAGATATTCAATAATAAACAACGTAAATTCAGTATAATCGTATTAGAATGAAAAAAACTTTGTTTTCATAGCTAATTTTGTAAAAAACTGTTATTCAGAAAGGCATTATATAGGTTATGAATGCTAGTATTGTTATCCATAAGATGAAAGTAAAATATACAGGGTGTAAAAAACTGAGTCCACGGCATATTTGCAAAACTTGACCACTCTGCATAAAACTCAATAAGTTTAAATACATTGCAAGTGGTTATTGTATTTTAGGATATGTAAGGTTTTATAGACCAATAAGTCCTATATCAACATGATCGTAACGAACAGGAGAATCATTTGGGATAATTATATATTGGGTGTTCCATTTACAAAATACAAATTTGGTTCCCCATGAGTTTTTCGGACCGCCCTGTATAAGGAGGATATAATTCTAAAACATAGCGTGTTTGACTATCGGTAATATTTGAAATCGTTAACGTTTAAAGTCATCTAAATACGCAGTTTACTATGGAGTAAATAAATGGATTAACTTTGACAAAGCCTTCTGTAAGGGTAGTTTATGTATACCCAGGGTCCTAAGGAGGGAAGACATTTAACATATTACCAAATCGTTGGCAATAAAAAAAAATTGTTTATATTGAAATTAGACCTCAATAAAACCAAACGAAATTTACGTGTTGCCAGTTTCTCTGGGTCACCAGTCATATAACAATTAAAAAGAAACACTGCAAGAGAAATGTGACTTGATATAGACAAAACAGAGAAATTAAAAACAACTCCCGCAAGAGCTTTGAAAACACGAAAAAAGCAAATTTACACCATACCTATTCTTATCATCATAACACTTATTTTTACATTTTAATTTTCTAGTTCCAATTTTGATTTTAAATATTATCATGACACAACCCCAGATTAATTGTAGCTTAATCTGAGTCACAACAACAAGCTCTGCTCGAAATTTAAAGTTGGTTTAATGTTTAATAATAAAGCTATATCAATAGAGTCAACGTTCCCTTAGAACCTTTGCCCTCTATAAACACGTCGAAATAATTCAGGAAGTGGGAATTATCGTGGGTTAACAGAATGCCTATTAGATACTATAATTTATTAAACCAATAATTCTTTAAGTAATCACATAAAAAGTAATAAAAAATCTGATAAATGTGAACAATTAGGTATATACCAACTAAATTGTGGAGATTGCGACAAAACGTATATAGGTCAAATAGGCAGATATTTTGGTAAAAGAATAGACAAGCACTATAAATCTTTCATCAAGAGAAAAATAGAATCCAATTATGCAAACTATTTAATTCAGACTGGTCACACCTTTGATAAAAATTTTAAAATGTTACACAAAGAAGATAAGGGTCATAAATTGAATATGCTGGAGTCTCTAGAAATAAATAAACTCAAACGTCCAACTTGTTAGACGATCAGGTAGAACTCAATAATTCACCTCTGCTAAAATATATTTTAATAATTTTATGCAGTTTAAGTTAATGGGTTGTACTTAAAAATGCCCGAGTTTTATATCTTTAAAATTTCCGAATCGTTGTATTACATCTATTTATACAGGGTTATTCACGCAACCCGTTCATTAAAAGTTTTTGATAATGCCATTTAGATAAAAATTTCAAATTTTGGAATTAAGATAAGGTCAAAGGGAACTTCTTTTTTGAAATATTTTCAACTTCCTGTCACTTCCGGTTTAACCGGAAGTTGGTAACAACTTGCTTGTTTTAAATGGAACACCCTGTATTTTATGAAATTTTTGGATTCCACGGAGAATTTTAATGCTATTTTCTGTAGCATGTCCTATACCTAGGTTTAAGCGTTCTTAAGATACTTGACCTTGAACAAAAAATGAGCCTTTGGGGTACCAAATTTTAAAATCTCATATTTTTGCAAGTTTTGAAGATATAATCTTCATATTTTGCAGACAATCGGTAAATAATCTTAGGTTTCTATTTTTTTTATTGAATTTGTCTATTTTTATACAGGGTGTCCTAAATTCAGCGGCAAACATTCACATTTTCAAAGCCGTTAAAGTCCTTTTTTTAAATGGGACACCCTATAACTTTATGGACTATCAAATGTAGAATTTAATTTTCTATCGAACTGTATTAAGGTTCACTATACCTATTCGTAACCATTTTCAAAATAATAAGGTTTTTATTAAACTATCATATGTATTTGCTAAATGCTTACACCTTCCCCTAGTAAGCCATGGAAAAACAATTGTTGTGCTTTTCTATTCAACATGACAGCTGATTTGAAACTTTTAAATTAAAATAAAATAACACTCAAAAGCTGATATTCTCAATTTATTTTATATTCGCGGAGAATGTTACAAAATATTGGAGAGAACGTGCCATGTTTTTAATAAAAAACATCCTCATTTATCGCCAATGAACAAGAGAAAATTGAAGAGGATTGAAACGAAATTTTTTCGTTTCGGAAAAGTTAAAGTTATAAAAAATGTAATAAATTGTTTACATTATTTTTAACCATATCTACTAAGTTCGAGACTGTTCTAAACTTGTTTTAGTGAACTTAAAAATTATAGCAATCTAACAATCAACAATAAATAAATAAAATAATAAAATTGAATTATAACAAATATTCTATATGCTGTCCGTTCATTTGAAGAGACATTTCAATTCTTCTTTGTACAGTTGCTGTGGCCCGTTGAATTTGTCCGTTTTCTAATTCGGCAAAAGCTGTTCGTATACTGTCCAGTAAATCTTGTTGGTTATTTACTGGGGAAGCATAGACTTTACCTTTGATAAATCCCCATAAATAAAAGTCTAGGAGTGTTAAATCAGGTGATCGCGGGGGCCATCTCCAAGGGCCGTTGGGACCAATCCAGCGATCTTCAAAAATTCGAGATAATTGGAGATAAACTGCAGCGGAATTATGTGCTTGTGCCCCATCTAATTGATACCAATAATTTTGCAGCTCACCAATAGGAATTTCTTCTATAAATTTAGAAACCGTCCCTCGTAGAATTTCCAAATACTTATCACTGTTTAAATTGTCTTCATAAATACGGTACCACACCTGATCATTTAATACTATACCGAAAACATTGAAGCTAAACCTCTCCTGAGAACGCGTTTCGCGTAAAGCGTGCGGATTTTCTGCTGCCCAGAAATGTTCGTTTCTTCTATTTGTTATTCCTTCTCTAGAAAATTTCGCTTCATCGGTCCAAAATATTTTTGAAAGGAATTGAGGGTCCTCTTGAATTTTCAAAAACATGAATTCGCAAAATTCTACTCGTCGGACGTCATCACCAGGTCTCAAGGCTTACACGTTTTGGAAGGAATAAGGATGCATATGATGTTCGCTCAAGATTCTTTGGACAGATGAAGAAGAAATTCCCAAATCGTTTTCTCCAGACGGTATTGAACTTTGCGGGTTTGCGTGGAAATAAGCTAATGTGTTTATTACGTTATCCTCGGCATTTGTCACTGGTTTCGGAACATTTTTTGTAACTTTAACCTTGCCAAAAAGCAAAAAGTTCGTTTCAATCCTCTTGAATTTTGACTTGTTCATTGGCGGCAAATCAGGGTCGCGTTCATTAAACACACGACACGTTCTCTCCAAAATTTTATAACATTCTCCATGAATATAAAATAGATTGAGAATATCAGCGTTTGAGTATTCTTCCATTTCGATTTAGAAGATTTAGTTTATCACTGACAGCTTTCGATAAATAACGCATACTAATGATCTGTCACATTGGATATTGGATCTCAATTGTTTTTCCATGGCTCACCATTGGAATATGTAAACATTTAAGCAAATACATACGATATTTTTATAAAACCCAATTCTTTCGAAAATGGTTACGAATAGGTATAGACAACCTTAATACAGTTCGATAGAAAATGAAATTCTACGTTTGATAGTGCATAAAGTTATAGGGTGTCCCATTTAAAAAAACGGACTTTAGCGACTTTGAAAATGTGAATGTTTGCCGCTGAATTTAGGACACCCTGTATAAAAATAGACAAATTCAATAAAAAGAATAGAAACCTAAGATTATTTACCGATCGCCCGCAGAATATGAAGATTATATGTTCAAAACTTACAAAAATATGAGATTTTAAAATTTGATACCCCGAAGGCTCATTTTCGGTTCAAAGTCAAATATCTTAAGAACGCTTAAACCTAGGTATAGGGCATGCTACATGAAATAGCATTTAAATTCTCCGTAGAATCCAAAAATATCATAAAATACAGGGTGTTCCGTTTAAAATAAGCAATCTGATATCAACTTCCGGTTAAACCGAAAGTGACAGGAAGTTGAAAACATTTCAAAAAAGAAGTACCCCTTGACCTTACCTTAATCCCAAAATTTGAAATTTTTATCTAAATGGCATCATCAAAAACTTTTAATGAACGTGTTGCGTGAATAATCCTGTATAAATATTATTTTACTCTTAAGGTTATTCATTCGAGATACGACGTCTGAAGAAGCTACTGTATAGCGAAACATGTTACGTGTGTTTTATAAAATATAGTGGAAGTATCTGTGAACAATAGTTTTCTTTTTACATTTTACATACTTTTATCAACTAAAAGATAAAATGAGTCATCAAAAGTTGTTATACATTTCTGAAAAATCGATAGATTTGGCAACAAACGAATATCACCAGAGGATCTGCCGTAACCTCACAGCCCTAGCCGGTTGCAGAAAGCTCAATTAAAGTTTAGAATGTTTAACCGAGTGTCAAATTTGACAGCGAGTTCCTAGATTTCTCTAAGCAGCTTGTCAAATCTAGGAGTTCGCGAGACCGAGACTGAATCAGTCTCGGTCTCGGTGTCGGAAAATGTTTACGGTCCCGGTCTCGGTATCGATCTCGATGCTTCGAGACCGAGACCTACTTAGTCTCGGTATCGGTCTCGAAAGTCTCGGTGGTTTCGAAAACAAAATTTTAAAAATAA
Source organism: Kuschelorhynchus macadamiae (assembly GCA_030620095.1). Taxonomy (NCBI): domain Eukaryota; kingdom Metazoa; phylum Arthropoda; class Insecta; order Coleoptera; family Curculionidae; genus Kuschelorhynchus; species Kuschelorhynchus macadamiae. The sequence continues at coordinate 1,880,506 of JAUTXW010000422.1, forward strand.
TAATTGTTCGCCGAGATGTTATTTAGACAAAAGTACATGGAAGCCTTCGTTCGAAACCCAGAGTTCTTCCGATCTTAAAAATTTAATGTAAAAAGACCCAATGTTTGAACGTTTCAGTAAAGTAGAAAATTATTCCAAAAATCTATAATTCGAAATGATGTTGACAATAGATGGAATCAGTAAAGGAAGATATATAATAGGTGTATCAAAATAAATGTCACATATCCCCTTGTTCTTTGGACATCAACAGAAAGGCCACACATCACTATAGTTACTTAAACAACCATCTACAGAACAACAATTATTTGACATTTTGAAAGATATACAAGTGGATTAAGATATATTAAACACAAAATAAGGACGCACTGTATAATGCTGCCGAACTCATGCAAGCAACGTGCTGGGCATTCTAGGGACAGATGTTATAATTCAATAGGTAGAAAACGATCGATGGACAAGTAAAGCACCCTTAGGTATTCTGTAAATTTTGCTATTTTGAACCAAACTTTTATTACTTTGATGCGTATTTACTTTCTTAACCAGGACCGTTCTTAGGAGTATGCACGTTGTCCTTGCACAATGGCGACTATGGTTCATAACACTATTTGTGAATCAACTATTTTTGTTATTTGGTAAGTTAACTATAAATTTTAAAAGTGAAGTAGATTTTAAAAGTACATTTATTTATTAAACAAATATCTACTTGTTTAATTTTTCGCCTGAAAGATCAATCTATAGCATTTTTTGAGAAAATGTACAAGGATAAATATTATATTGTGGCTGCTGAATCACCAGTAATGTCAAGTTCCTCAAGCGATGATAACTATGACATCGATTATACATCACTATTTGAAATAAAAAGTGATTCCGAAAATTGGAGAAAAAAAAGAAAAGAATATTTACAGTTAAAGCGCGCTCCAAAGGGTACAGATATTTTAGAATGGTGGAAAGCGCACGATAAACAATTTCCAAAATTAGCCAAAATGGCAAAAAATCTTTTGTCTATACAGGCGGCCTCCGTAGCAGTAGAGCGTTTATTTTCACAAGCAGGGTTAAACTTCAAGCAAATGCTTATTACGTATTCATTCATGGTATAAAAGTAACTTGAAAATAATGTTTTTAGGTTTATTATATAGGTTGAAATAAAATCTAAAAATATGCTTATGCGTCCATTATTTGCAAATACAAACAAAATCAATACAAAAATATTGTTCTATAAAACACGTACCTTCTTTAATTAGCAACCAATCGAAGCGATTAAAAAAGAAAATGTTAAGAAAAATTTTCACTGATTTTTTTTAACAATTTTGTGTTTATTTTGTCGGAAACTTTTTAAACAAAAATCACCACAATTACTTCGTCTGTTGGAGTCTTTACCGTATCTATACTATATAAGAATTTGATATTGCGATGTTTTTACAGTCTATTAGTTATTAATTATTGAAGCAAAAAACCAAAAATTTTTGGATTTTAGTTACTTTCAATTATTAAACATAAAAACCGACTATAAATTTATAAAGATCACAATATCAAAAGCCTATATAGTATAGTTGTGATAAACTGTCTCTCTTTGAGAACAGGGTAGCAATTTACGGTTTTCGACATGTAAAGTGCAATTTCGCTACTAGAATTTCAAAATTTGGGAAATTCTCTTTTTATGGTTATTTATATCGTTTTTTAAATTACTATGTCACTAGTATCATTGTTATAAGAATATATACAATGCTAGTATAATATAATTGATTATAGAAAAATTATTTTTTGCATCCATTAATTTGCCCCCAAACATATATTTTTTGAGTTATTTTGTCAAAACCAATAATTTACGAACATTAGTTATTTTGCTACTTCACTTTGAGATCGAGACCGAGAGTCTCGATAGGTAAGTCTCGGTATCGGTCTCGGTCTCGAACACCAAGTCTCGGTCTCGGTCTCAAAATACTTTTTAAAGTCTCGGCCTCGGTCTCGTTTTGAGACCGAGACCGAGACCGAGACTAGTCTCGTGGTCTCGCGAACCTCTAGTCAAATCCGAAAGTTCGGTTAAATATTCTAAACAGCAATTAAGTTTTGTGCAACCGGGGGGTCAGTGTATCAAATTTTACTAAAATCGGAAAAATTTTTGTCACAGACTTTTGTTGCATTCTGTATATGCGAAATGAATACTTGGTGATGACAATCATCATTAATTACTTTTTTTGGGTTTTTACAGTTTTAATAATATTTCACTCAATTAATGGGTACTACATATTAAACACTTACCATATTGTAAACGTTCTCCCAATAGTCAAGTGTGATTAGCTGAAACGTAGTCAGCATAGACCAAAGGAAGTTGTCAAAACTGGTATAACCGTGGTTAGGGTTTTCGCCGACGCACAAACAGGTATGGGTGCGCGGACAATGTCGCGATCCTGTCACGTTACCACACAGCAACGGTTCTTCTGTTGTGTTGTGCCTTAGCCAATTGTCTGAATCACGAGTCCAGCTAAAACAAATTAAAATATATCTGTTTCTGTTTTTTATTATATACAGTGTGTTTGTAACACATTCGGACTTTCTTCCTCTTTCGAAATCCGTATGCAAAAGATTTTAAAACTTATCATTCAATTATAATCCGATACTTTTTTTATGAAAAATTTTCAATTATTATTCGAATCATAAATGGTCAAGGAACAATAATTTTACCAAAATAGAACCTCAAGTTAACTGAATTATTTCAATTTTCAGGTTGAAGCCCAGATAAATCTACACTAGATGCGAAAGGGCCTATCTAACGCATGCATAGCGAATTTAGATGAAACTACGGATGTCCAGCCATCTGAGACATAGTAAGAGGTCCAGTCGATGTTTTAAATCCGAACGGAAAAGTGCTTGCTCGAGCGGCGATAACATACAGATAATTCCAGTTACTCTAGATATTTAATTCAGGAAAACCCTACTTTCGATGAGAACTTTTACATTCACAACAAAAAAGTAAAAATTTATAAGAGAATATAGAAATAAGCAAACATGAAAACAACAACACAGTATTAAAGAATCAATTGGATCCGAATAGTTCCCCATTGTTAAATCTTTATTAGACTATAACGGAAAATCTAGAACAATTTACCTGTATAATATCTGTAAAAGGGGTTCAGGTATTTAATAGCTAAAGTAAATGTTACAATTTTATTTAAGATCTAATATCTAATGAAGCCAGAGGCGAAACGATCGTCATGTGTTTTATTTTTTTTGTAAAATAAATTAAGTGGAAATTTTAAATGATTATGTTCGTTTACTTTGTTAAAATGAATCTACATGAAGTACCGGTTAGTCTGTTCAATACAGTGTGTCCCACATTCGCTTCTCTATACAGGGATCTCGGCTCCTGTTGTACCTACAGCAAAGGTTAAATGGGGAAAGTTTTAGAGGAAACTTATTGCATTCGATATCCGGCTTCAGATTTACGATCGATTAATTGTTTTTGGAAATATCGGGGAAAAACCGAAAATAGCGGATTTCGTTTTTGGCCAGTCTATCCAGAACGGTCAATTTGACAGCTGCCAAAATGTGACATTATTCGGACACATTTTTAAGACAAACAAGGTGGCGTATACGACACGTCTTTATTGTTTTTTGTTAACCCGCAATCCGCCTCAACTTTCATTTTTCTTATGGCCGCCATATTGGATTTTTCGATTTTTGGAAATAGCTTAAAATTTCCAGTCTAGTGATATTTGACAAGTGCATTAAAGATTTTAGTATCATCGAAATTTTACACTTCGTAAAGTTAGGTTTTAGTTTTTTCTAAGGAGGCCATGATTTAAAGTAATGTTAGCTCTCAATGCTTTTCTAAGGAGGCTATGATTTATCTGTAACAAAATTCAATTTTGACTTTGACGTTAAGTTAAATAGTTGAAAGTATCAAAGCTGTGTTTTAATAAGTATTAGGTACGCTTTTATCCCAATAAAATCATAAATCTGACACATAAATTGTCAAAACCTATAGAAAATGGCCGGCATTCCGTATTCAAATAAAGAAAAGGTTGACATGTTAGCTCCGTGCTTTCAACCATACAGAAACCCCGACGTTACCTCAGCAAGGTATTTGGAGATGTACCCCGAACGACGGCAAGCTCATAAAACCCAATTCAGGAAAATCGTAGTTAATTTAATTAACCATGGTGCCTTCGAACAACCTAGAAGCGGATACAATAATAACAGTGAAAATCGAGACAGAAACATTTTACAAGCTATCAACGAAAACCCTAGTGCATTGGTAAGAACTGTAGAACAGGAAACTAATGTGCCACAATCAACAGTACAGAGAGTTTTAAAAAAGAATAAGTACCATCCATACAAACCCATAATGGTACAAGGAATTAAAGAAACTGATTTTCCAAGACGACTACAGTTCTGTCAGTGGTATACTAGGAAATGTAATGAAAATGCTGATTTTGTAAATCATGTCTTGTGGTTCGATGAGAGCAGGTTGACGAATTGAGGAGTCTTTAATAGGCACAACCGTCATCATTGGGCTGTGCAAAATCCTCACAAAGTGGCAGAGAGACGTCTACAGATCAGATTTGGAAGTAACGTTTGGTGTGGGATCATTAGTAAGTTAATCTAACCAAATTTTTTTAAATAGGCACCAAATGATGATCAAATAATAATCTTTTTTTTTCGTTTAGTTCTTTAATGATACTAAAAGAGTATAATCTAATAAAAAAAAGTAAAACGTTCTACTCTAGTCAGTCAACTTACTTTTTTGATATTGTATTACATTTTTATTCAATCATTTTGTATTGTAGTTTCGAAGAACCTATAAAAATAGAATTGGGTTCTATAAATTTATTAACACTTTATGTAAATTTTCTGCAGATTTAGCTAATTCTCTAAAACTATTTTGATTATCTGAATTTAATGATTTATAACCTAGTTCTTGCGTTATGAAAAAAATACCATATTGATCAAATGTCGAATTATTTTTCGATTTTCATTATGATTTATAGAAAGGCATTCAGCTGTATTTCCGAATAATTTAAGTTTTAAAGCGCTGTATACATTCATTACGGGATGTTTCGATAATTATTTTTGGAAAGAAAATATCTACTTTTTAATAAAGATAATTTTCCCTTTATAATTTATAGTTTCTAGTATCACCCGGCCGACCCTGCCGCCCTTGACTGTTGGGCACCTATTTATAAATTATTAATCATTTCAGGAAATCGACTTATTGGACCATTTTTATTTGACTACAACCTAAACGGGCAGAGGTACCTAGAGCTTTTGCGAAACCAGGTTGTACCAGCCTTACGAGCTATTCTAACGAAAGATGAATTAAGAAGAACTTGGTTTACAATACACAATACCATTCAAGTCAGGAACTTCTTAAGAGAGCAGTTTGACGAAAGAATAATTTCTTTAAATGGTCCAATATCTTGGCCTCCTAGATCCCCTGACCTGTCGCCCTTGGATTTCTACCTCTGGGGTCACACGAAAAATGAAATCTATGAATTTGATCCCCCCGTGACTATAGAAATCCTGAGACAAAGAGTTCTGGACACATTTAGAAATATTAATCGAAATACACTTACCAGGGTTGTACGAAAAACAGTCACCAATTGTCAAAAATGTATCGATGCAAATGGACGTCATTTTCTCTGTTATTTTAGACCACCACATTTCAGCCTTAACTAGAACGAAATGATAATTTAGGTCGCTAAAAAGGGGGTGATCCCTTGTTTTATAAAAGTTTTAAACGTTATTTGTTATATATTTGACATGTAACTTACAATTTAAATGTTTACTGTTTTTAACTGTTTGTGGTACTTTATGGATTTATTTCCTGTGCCCACTTGACTAAGTGGCACTGATGATGGCGAAAGCCGAAAGCGCTTTACTACGTTTTTAATAAATTGATTTGCACGAAATACAAAGAAAAGATTTTCACAATTTATTTACTTATTTAAATAATTTTGAAACAAGCAGTTTTCCCCATATGTCAGTGTTATACAGGCACTTTACCAACGTTTCGTTATTAACGGAGTCAACCTGGAATAACATTATTTTGGAATGAATTCGATAATGTAGGACCATTAATACTACTTACCGATAGCAATACTATTAAGCCCTATTTCTCCAATTTTTTTGTATCCTTCTTCTCGAAGACCTTCCAATAAAACAGGAATAAATTTGACGGGGAACATTAGATACACGTTATATAAGCACTTTTGCGTGTCATCATTTTATATACTTCGTCTCACAAGTTATAAGTATAGGGTAAAAGAAGGCATAAGGGCAACATAAAAGTTAAACGTTTTTTCGTTTATGACACAGCTGCTATTTCGATTACATTCAAACACAACTCCTGCAGTTTGTTAAATTGTTTCACTCATACAAAATGTGGCACTTTTTTCGTTGATCATTTTCTACTTTTGCATTCTTAATTTTTAAAAAGTTGTTTTTTGAATCTCAGAAATCAGAAATCTATAATTTACAGTACTGACATAATGTGCTATGAGGCAGGTGACTAATCCAATAGAAAATACAATATGCCCTAAGATTTTTTTTTAATTTATTGCCAAGTTATTAGTTTCTAAAGAACTATTGTAATAAATTGTGAAGATTCATTTTCTTTTTATTCTTTTCAAAAAAGATCTGAGTTGTCTTTGGATACTATATTAAATAATGAATTTGTCTTTCTGTTTTCGTTATTACGATGTATATACTTTGACCTGCTCGGGCACACAGAGGATAGCCTAAGTTATGGGGGTCAAGTAACATCAACTACACATTTTAATTCAAGTATAAAGTGAAATTATAGACACGTGCTTATGACTTAAGGTCTTCATCAGTACAGTCAACTCATTGATTTACAGAGCCCCTCGCGATTTGTGACCAAAATTCTTTACAATTGGAAACAGAGAAACTGACTCAAGCTTTAAGTGGGAATGGATATTGCACTAAGGATATTACACGGTCAATTAGAAAATATAATAATCCTACTCCACAAAATGATACTATAGTCGAATGCAGTCTTATCGTGCGGATCCAAAGGTCAGCAACATTATGAATCAAATCAGAAAACACAGTGAATACCAAAACGTTGTGTGATTCTTTTATCGAGTTATTAAATCTCGATGGGCTATTTACAAATATACAGACAGAAAGAAAATAGTTTTTTTTTTATTATATTACGCAATATTATTAAGATAGCCAGATAGGGACTAAATACAAAATGGCAAGCGCCTTAATAAAGTCGGAAGGCGGTTCGAATCAGTGGAACAATCAGGATATGTTCTGTTTATACAGCCACTTAATGAAAGTGAGATTTTTTTATCAATCACCAAAAATTATGAGCCCCGCTTGACCTAAAAATCTAACCCTTATACAGTGTCATTTATTTAAATGCGGGCCACGCCTGTGCAAAGAAAACTTTTTTTTTTGTATTGGGATAACAAATTTATTTTGCAAAAATATTATACGCTTTTGTTAAAAACAGAAGATAATTAGTTATTACTTCCCTCGTGAGATTTTTTCGGATCTTTACGTTTAAGGGTCCCTAGATGCCGGAAAACATGTTTTCTCAATTCCGTCTGTCTGTAGGTATGTCTGTCCGTCAGTCTGTCTCTTCGCGGCATAGCTAAAAAACTACTTATCAAATTTCAGTCTATTATTATATCAAATTAAGGACCATGCATGCAAAAAATACTATATATATATATATATATATATATATATATATATATATATATATATATATATATATATATATATATATATATGCTTTGTGTTCTTTGACTATTTTTTTCCAATATATATTTATCCTAATTTTTCTTGGTTTCAAAACTAAAATTTGTTTAGGTCATAGAAAAGTATACATAATAACATAACAAAACATTAGACATATACACACATATTTAATTTTTAAACATATATAAATATGTGTAATATATATTATATATATATATATATATATATATATATATATATATATATTCATATATATATGGATATATGTAAGGTGACGTTTCGACTTTTTATCTTTTTCAAAACTAAAATTTGTTTAGCACTATTTTTTTTAGTTTATAAAGTATTAAAAATTTAGGACTTACCATAGAACGTAAAATAGTTGATTAAAAAGTATACATAATCCACATATCTGACATATACTACACATATTGGACATATACTACACATATTTAATTTACATTTTAATTTACATTTTAATATTTTTAAAATGTAAATTAAATATGTGTAATATATGTCATATATATGGATTATGTATACTTTTTATTCAACTATTTTACGTTCTATGGTAAGTCCTAAATTTTTAATACTTTATAAACTTAAAAAAATAGTGCTAAACAAATTTTAGGTTTGAAAAAGTCAAAACTATGGTCGAAACGTCACCTTAGAAACGAAATATATGTTTAAAAATATGTATTAAGTTTGTTGTTAATGTATAGACCTCAAACCAAGTAAAATATATATATATATATATATATATATATATATATATATATATATATATATATATATATATATATATATATATATATATATAGCCTGTATTTTTCGTTAGCTCCGAGTTTCTGGTAAAACGATTTTACCGATTTTTATATATCAAATTTTGTCTTATAATTAATACAAAAATTTACTTATTTTAAACACGCTTTAAAATTGGAACAAGTATTCAATAATTATTTATTTATTGCCCACAAAATTACAAATGTACTAAAAAAGTAAGCAAGAAATTGGTGTCAAATCTAATAAAAAAAATTTTAAATTAAAATTGACTGGCTAATATCCAGGAGCCAGTGGCAAAAGCTCTGAGAATCGGTATAAGGAATGAACAGAAACTTGTGCATGAAAAAAAACATAATTTACTTCCGAAGAAGATTAAGAAATCCAATGGCAAAAGACCTAAGTTATAAATCAAAAATGGATATTCATAATGCAATTTATGATTCATACACGTCAAAGACTAATATAATCCTTCAGAAACCTTTTAATATTATAGACTAAAAAATATCATCGTTACTTAAAAAGTCCTAATCTTCTGAGTCGGTCTCAAATGGCGCAATGATCATTGGGGCTATTTCGACTTCTAGAACTCGTTCTCCATTCCACCAATCCCATATTAATTTCTCCGTATGTTCCACAGATTTTTTCCAGTACTCCGGCGTAATATAATTTAATGAATCTTGCCAAACAATGTAAGACCATCGTTTATGTGTTTTTCGTAATATGATTTTCCCCAGCCCATATTAATTCTACTGCGTTAAACTGGAAATGGTATGGCGGCAGTCGTAAAACCTCATGTCCATTTTCCCGTAAGATTTCATCTACGGCATATATTGTTGGTTTTTTAATAGATTTTGCCATTAAAAGAAGTTCTAGTTTCAGCATATTGGGTAAAGGATTTTGTTTTTGTTTTATTAGCCAGTCATAAATATCACTTTTCTTCCAGGATGAAGTAGGTTGTTTATTTAAGATTCTTGAATGATAAGATGCATTGTCCAGAATGATTTAAGATGGAGCATCTAAATTTGGAATCAGTTGTTCTTTTAACCACTCTTCAAACAGTTCACAGTTCATATTATCATGGTAGTCCATACTTTTGGATGTTGAAGAAAACAGTAAACTTGCATCTGGCAGAGATCCTGTTGAAGAACCTGCATGCAAAATGATAAACCGTTTTCCAGTCCCACATCCCTTTTTTCTCTTGACACTTTTTACAGACTCGTCCTGCCAAGAATTCGAACCACTTCCATTAGAAAATATCCAAGTCTCGTTTAAAAATACCACTTTTCTAAATTTTGAATTAACATTTTCCGTGTGTTTCTTTGAAACCTGGATACGCTGACTTGCTATATGTGGCAAATCGCATAAAAATCTTCGATTACAGTCCTTTTTATATCGAAAACCCAACATTTTTATTAATTTGGACAACGATTTTAGTCCAATTTCCAATATGCCTTGATTTTTTAGAGCTTCTTTTAAAACTTGAAGGGTTATATTAGTTTTTGATGTGTATAAATCGTAAATTGCATTACGAACATCCATTTTTACATTGTCACTTAAGTCTTCTGTCTTTGGCTTTTTCCGTGTACATTTCTTAATCTTCTTCGGTAGTAAATTATGCTTTTTTTCATTCACAATTTTCTGCACAGTCCTTATACCGATTCCCAGAGCTTGTGCTACTGTCTCCTGGATATTGGCCGGTGAATTTTCATTTTCGTAATATTTTATTAGATTTAATACCATTTTTACATTTTGAGGTTCTCAAACTTTAGAAATTTCGCAGTTTTACTTGGAATTGATGAAAACGTATTTTTCCCGACAGGCTGGTCTAAGCACTTTTCATTTTGATATCGCATAAAGAAGCGGGGATCAATAGTCGTCATGTGGGATCTTGTATCAATGTACTTTTAAATTATTTTGAAATAACAAACCTGAGTGTCGTCACTTTTTGTCACTGTAAATGTACGTGACATTCCATTTTTGGAGTCAGAAATGGTCACAATTATGACTTCTTGACTTATTTTGACATTGTCCATTTTCATTTCACAGAGTACATTAGAACGGCACGCTCCAGCAACTCCCGTTACCATTACGACCTTCATCAATAAGTATATATCATCGGGGGCTTCAAGCATGAACTTATTCACATCTTCCCTGTTAAACGCATTCGATTTTTTGGGTCTATAACCATCATTTTTTCTTTTCAAAAATGCTCGAAGTTTTGGATACTTAGAAATATCTATATTCTCCCCTATAAAAAGGGTGGACTTCCACATCGAATACTCACACCATAAGCTTGATGGGACTTCAATATAGCACTTTTTTAGTGGAAATACGCCAAAAACAAGGTTTCTGAAACTGCAGTAGCCGTCTTGCTTTGGCACCAATTCTTAAAGGATTTATATGCTGCTTCATACCTTTTTTTCGATTTCTCCCGTAGTAGAGATAAACAAGCAATATTCGCTGATTCTTCTAAGTCTAAAACATCCATTTTGTCCACACAGAATCAGACAATTCGACTTCTTCAAATTTTTCCCTATGAATTGTCAACTTGATGTTGTTGATAAAATAAAAACTTCTTATGTTGCTTCACGGCTGCCTTGATAATTTATTGAGAATGCTATCGAATGTAATGATAAAGAAAATCCAAAAATATATCCAGCATTTTCTTGTAAACATACAAGACAGGGGGGGGGGGGGAAATGTTATGTGTTATACGGGATGTAAGTACATTAACCAGTCTCGAACTTTTTTGCCAGCCCTCGCTATCACTCGGGCACAAACTCGTCCTCGACTGGTAAATGTTACTTACATCCTTTATAGTATAGATAACTATTTTTGAGTCGACCGCCAAAGCAATGAAATTTGGCCAACTGTAGACCCGTGTTTCTAAATTAAGGTCTTTTTGAGTAAAGTCTACTAGTTGAGAGACGAGTAGAACTAGCGCCAAGATTAAGTTTTTTAAACTTAAAAATAACTGTATTACATGGAAACAAGGAACTAGCAAGTTTCTTGATTTAAACGTAAATATATTGTTGCATTATACAATTTAGAAATTCTTATCCGGTGTCAGTCGGAAACTGGCTTGAGTTTGCATATAAATTAATGTTGGAACAAACCGGAATTAAATTTAAATTAACTCTGAAGAATTACTAAAACTTAAATGATGTGATTTAATAATGATAAAGGTTTATTTCATACAAAACTATAGAATAAGAACTTATATATATCCTCCGTTCAAGCACAATAACAAAAAAGTAATATATTGTTTATATTTTTAGATCGTCCTGAAAAAATGTGAATTATTTGAATATATGTATATACAAATATAACATGAGCCCTTTACTTTATTAAATAAAGTAAAGTATGACAGATTTAGACAGATCGGAGGCTACTCATTGTAAAAATTTGCGGTAAAAAAATATAACTAAAGTGGACAAAAGAAAATTCTTCAAATTATTTTCTGGTTTAAAGTGGCATTTCTCGGAATTCCACTCTATTTATAAAAACAAAAAATATATACTTTTTTAATGCTGAGATAAATTCAAGTCTTTTTTTGCTAAACACTTTTCGCCATATCTCAAAAAATAAAATGGTGGGGTGTGTTCAAATGTTTTGTAATTTTCAATAATGCTTGTTGGAAGGAGCTTTTCTTGGGCAGCAAAACCTATATTATTTATAGTGGTTATAATTTAGTATGACACCATTAGAGGACATTATTCCATGTGACGAGAGAAATTACAACATTTCTTAAAAAAATTAAATCTATTAGTATTTCTCTTTCCTCATGAATAAATAGCAAAATTATGCTCAAACGAGCAGGTCAAAACTGCACCTCGATATCTTGTTCCTAAACTAAATTATCGTGTAAAAGAAAATTTAATGAGACATCTCAATGAAAGTTGAGAAGTTTTTAATATTTTTCACCAAAATTTTAGATCAAAATGCTGTATTTTCAAATTTATTCGAAAAATGGTAAAAAGTAAGTAACGCTAAAAGTAACTTTTAGTAGGAAAAGAATAATTCATTCTTAGACGCATATGAATCTAACCGGACCGGTTCCGGACCTAAAAATAATATTTACAGCGTTGCCGGTTTTATAATTTTTCCGATAAAGCTCTTAACTTTATTTTTTTAAATACAATACTATCATTGTTTTTCAATGATATAATGTTTACCAAACCAAAGTGTTTTCAATCCTAGAATATCAAATTTTTCGTCTGGAAAATCTAAAAGATATGGCCGCATTTTCATTCAAAAGAACCGGAATGGCCAAATATCTCGATAACGGATTAACATATAGTTATAAAATTTGTCATAGGGAAGTTATCGATAGTGCCGGATCTAAAAATAATATTTACAACGTTGCCAGTTTTATAGTTGTTCCGATGGACCTCTCAACTTTATTTTTTTAAATCTAATACTGTGATTGTTTTTCGCTTATAATGTTGACCAAACCAAAGTATTTTCAATCTTAGAACACCTACTTTTTCTTCTGGAAAATTTAAAAAACAATATATTATGGAAGACCGCATTTTCATTCAAAAGAACCGGAATGGTAAAATATCTCTGTAACGGATTAACATATCGTTATGAAATTTGGAACCGGGGTAGTATCAATAGTGCCGGATCTAAGAATATTATTTGCAACGTAGTCAGTTTTATAGTTTTTCGATAGAGCTGTGAACTTTATTTTTTAAATGCAATACCATGATGTTTTTTTAATTATGATGCTGCAAAGCGTTTTCAATCCTAGAACATAATTTTTTTTCGAGAAATTTTCGAATATATGGCAATACCGCAATCCAAATATTCAGTAACGGATAGTTATGAAATTTGCTATCGGGGAATTAACAACAGTGCCGGATCTAAAAATAATATTTACAGCGTTGCCGGTTTTATCATAGATAGAACTCAACATTTTTTTTTAAAACAATGCTTTGCTAGTTTTTTGCTTGTACTGTTGTTCTAATACATTTTTTAAAAAATATGCAAGACCGCATTTTCATTGAAAAAATCGGAACGGTAAAATACTTACATCCAAAATATTCTGGCATGGGATTAACATATCGTTCTGAAATTTGCTGTACGAAAGTTATCAATAGTGCTGGATGGAAAAATAACATTTGCGACGTTGTCAGTGTTATAGTTTTTACGATAGAACTCTCGACTTTGTTAGAACCATGAAGTATAAAATATCAATTTGGAAGTAGCTAATCAACAATTATTATTGTTGTCAAACATCTGTCATAACATTTTGAAAGTTACTTAAATCGTTATGAAGATGAAATGGTTTTTGGTTAAGTAAAGCTGAACCGATTTAAAGATTAATCTGTTGTGGTTACGATGCTAAAATAAAAAGGTTTCAAGAAGTGTGTGAATTATTTAATGTTTTACCTCGAGAGAAACAAATTTAAAAATCTAGAGTTTTTCTAGCAATAAAAAGATACCAACAAACATGAAATATAATGACTAAAAATAAAGTAAAAATACGGTCTGACCATATCTTTTACAAATTTCAGAAGAAAAATTTGTTATTCTACGATTGAAAGCACTTAAGTTTGGTCAACAGTATAAGCAAAAAACTATCACAACATTGTATTTAAAAAGATTAGTTGAGAAGTTCATCGAAAAAATTATAAAACTGGCAACATAGTAAAAGTTATTTTTAGATCTGACACTATTGATAATCCCCTATACTAACTTTCATAAAGATGTGTTAATCCGTTACCTAAATATTTGACCGTGCCGATTCTTTTGAATGAAAATTCTGACGTGCCATATCTTTTAAAATTTCCAGAAGAAAAATTGAATATTCGAGGATTGTAAACACTTTGGTTTGGTGAATATTATAAGCGAAAAACAATCATATTATTGCATTAAAAAAATAAAGTTAAGGGCTCTATCGGAAAAACTATAAAACTGACAACGCTGTAAATATTATTTTTAGATCCGGCACTATTGATAACCTCCCAATTCCAAATTTCATAACGTTACGTTAATCTGTTACCGAGATATTTGACCGTACTACCGACGAGTAGGTACGTAATAAGTAGCAGGGCATGGAAGGTAAAATAAACATTTTTTCGAAAAAATTAAACCGATTTAAAAAAAAATGCACTAAAAAGTGAAAAATAATTTGTTCCACCTTGAAAATTTTAGTGAAGTCGACGAGAAACTAATAAAGAAAGTAAGACGTTATATGCGTAGTATTAGACATCAAAACACCGAATTGACTGAATACATTATTGTATTTATGTAATTAAATAATTAAGAATCGGCGAATTTCTCCATATGATAATTAATTTCTTGGCGATTAGGTATTTCACTTATGTCAGTTACAGTTCTACGCTATATCCTCGTATGTAGGTAAAACATTGTCACTAAACTCTTGCGGAGTTTTAATTCTCGACGACGCACAGTGGGCTGGCTGGGAAAAGTAGGTTGACAAAATAAATTCTATCAAAATTTGATTACTTCATGATACGCCTTCAGAGAACTATTAAATATTTTTTGAAAAATATCATTTTAAACCTTTAATTATGCCTGCATTGCAGTTATTGAGGTGTTATTGTTTATTTTTAATTGACGAATAACGAGAAAAGTATTGTTAACCAAAATACACTTTTATATTGTTCAAGTATAAATACAATAATTATTGAAATAGGGCGTCAACAAGTAAATAATATATGTAAATACCAATATGTGTTTTTATTAGTATTCTAGGACAAAAATATTGTAAGGATTAAAGCTTCAAAATTAAATCAAAATTAAATCAAATTATAGCCTAAATATTAAAACATTTTTCTTATGGTCATTAAACATTTTTTCAAAAAAACAGGTCGTATTTAAAAATTTTACTACTAGGAAAATAGAGAAAACTAATTTTAGTTATAAAATTAATATTATTAAATTAGCAAATTAAATTAATAAATATAACATTTTACAAGTTAAAACAGAAACACTGTTACTCAGTTTTAAATAAAATGTGTACGTACGTGTTTTTAAGTAGTTAACGAAATTTCCATTACATCTATATTTAATATTTGATACAAACAACAGATTATCTTATATGACGTTAAATTTTACGAATATCAATATGTACTGTAATAAAATATTAAGACTAACATGTGATGTAAACAAAATCTTCAAATTGATTTTATATTATTAACAACGCGCTTCAATTTTTTTATATAAAAAAGCACAAGATTAAATGCTTGACATCAGTAAATAAACTAAAAATCATATCTATACATTAATATTAAAAATAAAAGTACATAGAAGTAGCACAAAAAGCAAAATCAGATTAATATTCAAATTTGAAACAAAAAAATGAAATAATTATATGATAATATCGATTTTAATTGGTTTCTACGATAGAAATGTATCTAAAAACTCGCTTGTGTAATATTAATATATTTTTAATTAGTTCTTTAAATATATGTGAGAAACAGAATATATACAATAGACAAAATAATTAATTATTGTGGAAATGAACGGAAAAAAGTAAGAAATGAAGTAATATTAAAACTTTATACGCTTTCTACTTCGTCATATGAATTACTTTCATCACCATCATCATCATCATCATCATCATCATTATCATCATCATCGGGGTTACTAATGCTAGTTATAGAAGGACATTTTAACAAAGCTAAAACGTCTACCGAAAAAGCGTTTTTAGACTTCTGAGTGTTTTGTCTAAAACTGTTTATAAGCGGGTCAGATGAGATCAGCAACATCCTAAGTAGATCTTTATTCGAGGCATTACGGGATATTTTTTGAGTGTTAAACTCCCTAAACCTTCGGCAATCTTTGTTACGGGCTTCTTGGGCTTCCTCCGATAGTTGTCCAATCGGCAAAATAAAATGTTTAATAATATCTGCCCCATGAATAAGAATTTTGTGCACCGTAACAGGCATGTAATACCAGGAATAAAGATCTAAGTAGAGTTGCCTAGTATCTGCTGCATATTTTTCAAACATGTCGATCTGAATTTTGTACCCAGATGACAAAGTTTGCAAAAGAACGCTGAACCTATGTATTAGAGTTTCATCCAAACCTGTTATATCTGCAGTTTTTTTTGGATTTAGAAAGAACTTTCTTGCCGTATTCCCATCATTAGTCGATCCAAACCCTGGTTTTGGCATATCTACAATTAAGCCCATTTCCACTTTAAATTTTTGTTGAATTTCAGATTTTCTTATTTTTATTTGATTTTTTTCTTCTTCGCCTTTCACCAGCCATTTCTGAATACAAAGCTTATAGCTAACATGCAACAAGCATTCAAAACACCTGATCCAAGCGTGCAATGTAGATATGCCAAAACCATAGTTAATACAACTTTTGGTGCCTATTTCCATATTCATAGTTTTGGGAGTGGCGCCACAGATATAACAAGTTTGAGATGATTTGGTGTTGCTCAGTGAATTGCAAACTTTACCATCGACCATGGTTGAATGTAGCTCGTGATGAATATTTATTTCCATGTTCTCAATTGTGATTTTAGTCGGCCTTAAACTTGCTATTTGGTTTTGAATTTGTTGTGTTTCCAATACTGTTCTATCATGAGTTTCCTTCTCAAAAAAAAATTTTATTGGACGGCACAATCTAGTCGATGTCCTATTGTTTTGCCAAACGTATACCTGTTGGTTATTTTGGGGATGTAGTTTAATAATTACAAAGGAGAAAATAAATAAATATTCGTCGTTAGAGTTTGGGTTGTTAAATTTTTGTTTATATCTGCTGTGCCCGGAACTTCCGTCACAGCCCCATTTACTAACTAAATTAAAATTAGTAACCCCGGATGATACTAAACGATTTATTACTGGTTCTTGTACTATTGCAAGCAGTTTTGCAGTATGATCAAGCGAAGCTTGAAGAGAAATTTCAGCTCGTGTATCAGTGATTCTAATAAACTCGTCTGAAGGACAACAATCTGATTTTGCTTTTTGTAAACTATAATATGACGTATAAAGAATATGTCCTACATCTACTGCTCTTTTTCTCAATAAAATATAACTTTGTTTCGATAACTTACAGTCTACATACAATGCCAAAGCCTCCTCTTTGTTATACTGGCGCATAACATTTTTCCGCGTATCTTTCTCACGCCTTAAATGTTTAATAACTGTAGCGCGTTGAGGAGAAGCACTACTTAACTCCTTAACTATATTTGCGGCATCTCTACGTCCCGAATTTCTAATCGCTACTTGTGCAGCAAAAGTTATTTTTTCGTAACTGGACTGGACAAGTAAATGCTCCACTTTTCGTTTCTTTGTCCTAAAGCAGCACGAGTCGTGTATTGCCTTGTTTGGCCGTCCAGGAACTTGATTTTCTGAGTTTATCTCCTCTGCATTGCCGTCACTATCAGAACTACTATTTTCAAAAATCAAATCTTCTTTACTTAGCCAATTTTCGTAATTTTTTAAAAATACGTTTAATTTTCTTGAAGATCGTTCCCATCTCTCGCTAATATGTTGAGAAAACAGTTTTATATTTGTTTTCCATTCTTCTTCTATCTCTTTAGAAACTATATGTAAATTTAGGGTCTCTTTTACAAAAGCAAGTAAGGTACTATTTCTGTTGACTTTAGCCGTCATTCGCCACTTTTCAAAAAATACGCGTCTTGATATAGTCCCCATGGTATCTGAATCAAATGAGAAAAAACCTCTTATCGCAAAAAAACGCAAAAAAAACTTTATGTACTTAAAACCGTAACAGAGTAACCTATTAATTTTTCCAAAAATAAGTTTGGAACATTTTGGTACAAGTACGATTTTATATCAGCAAAACTAGGAAACTATAATTTTTTTACTTACTTTAGCAGCAATCACTAACATCAACAACACTTCTCTTAAATAATCAATAATCCCATTAAAAATTAATGTATTTGACATTTAAGTGTCAATACGTTATGTTATTATTGACGAGGGTCATATTTTCCAAAGCCTACTAGGCTATATTTTGAAATAATATTTTGAAATGTACCATAAATATAAAGATTAATACGACTACTATTTGCAAATGATTTGTTTATTTATTTGTAATAAATAGAAATTTACTTATATATTAAAATGCTATTATGATATGGTTTATGATATATAGGGTGTTTTACATTATTTTACCGTATCTAACATTAAGTTTTTGACGGGTACTTTTTTCAAGCTAGTTTTGATAAACAGTCCTCTGTGCGACGTCGCGGCCATGATTTTTACAGTCAAAATTCTAGAAAATTAAGATGCAAGGGGACTCTTGAAGACACTAATATAAACTGCTGGCCATTTGCTTTCCACGTCTCAAAATTTTTACCCAAATTTAAAACCGAATTTTTCAAAAACTAAAAGAGTTATAGTGCGGGACACGAAAGAAAACCGGGCGGAGTCAATCGGTTTAGAAAGGTCGGCCAAGAAATATCTTTAAACCAGTGGTGTCCCGTCGTTCTTTAAATAATATGGCACTCTTTTTGACTATACGCACTTCAGATAATTAAAAAATGTAACTATGCTTAATGAACCTTTATCTTTATTTGTTTGTTTTCTTTCGTGTACTGCACTTCTATATCTTCGGCGAACTTTCGAATTTTGAAATGATTTAATTTTGATTTTTCTTGATCGATTTACCTATAAATATATTTTTTCTTGAGTTCTGTCATTAACGGTTCCCGGGCTACTGCCTACGTCCACTATTATTGGACTACCCAGTATAGTAATACACGATTTACAAGTCCAGATTTTACAAGGGCAGCCGGCACAACATTTTTTTCATCCCAATTCTGATGCCATTGTAGATAACTGTATGAAATTTGATACACGTCTTCTAAGCATTAAGGAGCATACGGATTTACCCAGGTTAATTACATATGCACGCCACTGGTAGAAATTTCAAAAATTGATTGTTAATAAAAAATGCCCTTTTATGCATACAAGACGTATATCAAATTTCACACAGTTATTTATCTATAATAGCATCAGAATTAGGATTTATAAAAAATGTTTTTTTAAAACCCTGTATCTTCAAAGTTAAGACTTTTAGGTTCATATTAAACTTTTTTCTTAAAAAGGTCCAAGTATCAATCCCCTTTAACATTAGCACGCAATTAGGAAACGCCCTGTATAGTACTTCACAATGACGCCCTCTGTACAAAGTAATATGACAACGGTCACTTTTGGCATACCCGAATAGCCCAAAGTCGAACTGAATAAGTTAAAATTTTGATAAATCTTGTTCACTGGAATCAGTGCTGCCCATGCAAGTTCAATAGGGTTGAGGTCGCATACGTATGGAGGCAGCCTTAAAGGTGTATGACCGAGGTTACGCAAAAGACCGTCAATTTTATACTTTTTTTCTCTAGGCTTGTTGGCTGATATTACTTCATATAATTGATATTTTCTCCATGTTGGATCACATACAAGATTGTTCAATTTAAGCCACGATATCATATGAGCTTTTGTAGAGTAATTAGTTGGCACTTTATATTCTACGTGAGAATCATAAGACGCATTATCCATTACCACGACTGATTTGGAAGGAATGTTAGGTAGAAGCTTCTCGAGCAACTACTTCTCAGAATTATCTCTATTCATCTGTCCATGATAGTCTACAGTTGTTAGTCCATGATAGTCTCCAGCGAAAAACTAAAGCAGCACCTGGAACAAATCCGATTTCTGAACCAGCATGAACTATAATAATGCGACTACCAGAGCGGATTCCTTGAACAACACCTGTAACACTTTCACTTTGCCAGCATTTCTTCACTATCATGTCATTATCTACCCAGGTTTCGTCTAGATCAGGGGTGCTCAAACGGTCGATCGCGATCGACCAGTCGATCACGAGTGCTTTTTGAGTAGATCTCGAGAAGAAAAAATTTTTTAATAAGTAGGTACTTAATTAAACTACAAAAATTTATTACGTAACAAAATAACACTCTGCTAGCGGCAAAAGGCGGCTTTATCAAAGGAACGCGCGGTACTTGTCAAAGAAAAGCCGCGTTTTTTATTCTTGCCGCTTTTCTAGAAATTTCGGGCGGCGCGTTTGACGGAAACATTCGAGACTTTCGTTCACGCCGATATAAATGTTGCGCCTGCAGGAATTGGAGTCATTCTGAATTGCAACTTGAAAGCAATACTACGTCGATACAAAGTTTATTATTAAATAGTACAAAATGAGTGCAGCGAAGAAATCTAAAACGTATCATTTTAATAACGATTGGGAGGAAGAATTTTTGTTTTGTATGGTGAAGGATAAGTGCATTTGTCTTATTTGTCGTGCGTCAGTTGCAATACCTAAGCGTGTTAACTTAGAGAGGCATCATAAAACGGTTCATAAAAACTATGAAAAGGATTTTGTGAATTGTGAATTCCATCCGTGCACGTAGCTTACAACGGCGGCTCTTTAAGCTGCAGTTGGAAGATAGGGAGTCAGCTGAACACACTGATTTAGTTCTTCACACGGACGTCATGTGGTTGAGTCGCGGAAAATTCCTAGAAAGATTTCAAGAATTATTGCCTGAAATAACAGCTTTTCTTGACAAAAGAGGTGATGACACTCAGATGTTGAAAAACGAAAAATGGCTGACTGATTTGGCATTTTTGACTGACATCACAATGCACTTAAACACCATTAACTTGGAGCTTCAAGGTAAAGGAAAAACTATTATTGAGATGATTAGGGCAGTAAACGCATTCAAAAGTAAATTGCAACTTATGATAGATCAACTGAAAAGAAAGGATCTGAAACATTTTCCGTCTTTGAAAGCAAGGATTCCTCAGTTGAATTATGATACGTATGAGGCTGAATTATCAAATATTTTGGGACAATTCGAAATGCGTTTTTATGATTGTAGTAAATTGGCAAACGTAGCATCATTTATGGGTTATCCTTTTTCATGTAAAAACATTGAGGAATTAGCTACTGAAATAGCAAGTCAATTTAATATGAACTTATGTTCTGTTGAAAATGAGTTGGTGCAGATTATATCAGATAACATCTCAAAGCTACAGCATCTGATACAAATTTCTGATGTTTTATATCTAAAGATAAATATCCGAATCTAAGGCAAATCGCCCTTCAACTGACAGCAATGTTTGCGTCAACTTACTTGTGCGAGTCTGTATTTTCTGAAACGAAGATAATTAAGTCAAAATATCGCAATCGACTAACTGACGATCATATGTCATCATGCTTGCGATTAGCACTCAGTGGTTACGTACCATCTTATGAAAAGTATGCTGAGGACATGCAGTGCTACGCTTGAACATCCAAAGTCACTCCTCAGTTAAGTTTAACACCATATGTAACTCTTTTGTTTGGTAATAACCAATAAGCTTGCAATTTTGAATAACTATGAGTTTTTTCATTGATATTGTAGAGAAGAACCTAACTAAACCTAACCCAAACCTTGACTAAAATAATGTATATTGTGCGGAAAGCTAATATCTATATATGGTACGGTACACCCTACCTAGGTAGGTAGGTAGGGTGTATGTATCGTGTATGTACGACAACCCTGCATCACACATACTTGCAGCTTCTCAGAGTCGATCGTAAGTAGTCTAAAAATATTGAGGTAGATCGCCAGCAGTTCAAGTTTGAGCACCCCTGGTCTAGATACACAATATTGCGTCCTTCTTGCTTAGATTGCCTTACAGTTGATAGATATTTCACCCGCCAGTGAAAAATATTTGGTCTCTCAATGAGCAATTTTCGTTTATTTTAACTTGCGCCAAACAAAACTAATTGATCGTAAAAGCCGATTTAAGGTTTTATACCCGTACGGAAAATCTACTTTGTTCTTTACAGCACAGAGTAGGGGTTTGTAGGTCGGCACCTTCTTCAAGTTTATATAAAAATCCTCTATTGTTCGTCAAATTACTTGAAAATCACCATCGTCAATTTTATCTTTGTATGATAATCGGGGTCTTTTTTACCAGGATATTTTAAAGGTGAAGTAGAACATGAGCGATCATTATGTTCTCTTTGAATTTTTCTTACACCACTTTCCGAAACACCAGTGTAAAATGCAGCGTGTAGCTTCTCTAGTACAGGCCTCTATAACGCTCGCAATAACTTCACATGCACCGCTTCGAATTGTTTGTCCTCTTTTGCTCGCCATCGTTACTTCGAAACAATAATTTAAATTCAACGCAACGCATTTATACAGAAATGAAAACAAATGCTCGAAATGTATAGGCGCCAATGGAAATAGCTAGAACCTTCTAGCAGCAAGTGCCTAGGCACATCCCAGTTACAAGTGGACCAGTGCGAAATTTACTAAATCCTCGATTAATTTTTCGCTTAGTTGACGCACTTTATAGCTGAAGCAGCAAACTATTACAACAAATAAAATAACATAAAATTTATTTGCGTACACAAATTTTACTTTTCCGCTTGCTTAAAACTATGAACCTTTATTTTAAGGACCGCCCGGTTTTCTTTCGTGTCCCGCACTTTAGAGGAATGCAGTTTTCGAGGTTTAAAGGCTCTATCTAACTAGAATTGGCCAACGCTGCCTCGGATCATCAAAATGGTCCTCCGCATAATATATAGGAGTTCCTAAACCCCGAGTTTCTGCAATTTATAATTTTGTTTAATTTTCGGCACGTTACGGTATTCTACGAACCTTTATCTAAAACCAATTTGGCGGGTTTTTAATTCATTCGTTTGCTTTTAATATACGGGGTAAATTTAATAAGTTCTGAACTTCCAAGAGAAAATTATTTTTTAACTATTCTGTTATTATTTAAAATTAATAACTTTTACGAAATTTTATCTTAGTTAAGATTGCGTTAATAAAAAATCTAGAGCTGTATTATACAGGGTTAATAATAACAATCTTTGAATCAGTAACATAAATTTTTTTAAAGAACCTCATCAATATAAGTTAAGCTAATTTTCCCCGACCAAAGAAAGAATTGGCATTGACGCTGATACAATTTTTATAAACAATACACATATTTACCCAAACAGTTTTTTACTTTTCAACAAAAACCTTCAAGTTGCTATAGAAATGTTTGTTATATAGGTTTTTCTATTAAATTTAACTTAATTACCTGTGTGAGCAAAATTGTATACACATTGATAGAACTATAATTTCAGAACTAAAAATACAAAATGGCAGCGTCAGTATGAAGGAGGGTTAAAATTTTACGATTAGATTGAAATTTGACATATAGGTATTGCTGGCCATTTGCTTTACACATTTTAAATTTCTTAAACCATTTTAAATTGACATTGGTTGAAAATTAAAAAAGTTATAAGACTGCGGTTTTCGATGTTTAAAGGCTTTATATGTCTGGAGCTGGTCAACAACGTTGAGCTGGTTTGCCAAGATTATCCTCCGCATTATATATAGGGTGTTATATCAAATAGCGCAAATTTAAAAAAAAATTGTGTCTCGAGTTTTTGAATTTTTTGATTTTGCTTAATTGTATGCATGTCATTCATGATAATTTTTCGACCCACTTAAAGGTTTTTGTCAAAAGGTAAAAAATTTTTTGGGTACATAGGACTTAAAGTTTATAAAAATTGTATTAGCGTCAATGCCAATTCTTTCTTTGGTCTCTAAAAATTAGTTTAACTTATATTAATAAGGATCTTTCAAAAAATTGCGAAAACTTTGCTATGTTACTGATTCAAAAATTGTGGAACACCATGTATAACACAGCTGTAGTTTTTATATTAACGCAATCTTAACTAAGATAAAATTACGTAAAAATTATTAATTTTAAATAATAAGAGAATAGTTAAAAACAATTTTCTTTTGGAAGTTCAGAAATTATTAAATTAACCCCGTATATTAAAATAAATGAATGAATTAAAAATTTGCCAAATTGGTTCTAGATAATGGTTCGTAGAATAATATAACATGCCGAAAACTATACAAAACCAAAAAATGCAGAAACTCGGGACTACGAACTTTTGTAAAAATTCCCGCTTTAAATTTGGGTAAAAATTTTGAGATGTACAAAGCAAATGCATAGATTTAAGGACATGTAGAAAGACAACTTTGTCCGCTTCTATGTTTAAAAATTCTACTTTTTGATTTTTCGCTCCACCCCATTCTTAATTGTCTATAACTCTAACTAAAATCCAGAAAAGTTTTTCGCTAAATATTTGATAAATACCAATTACAGCGCCTTCCGATTTACTGCAGACGTTTATAAAGTTAAGGTGTCTCTGCAGAAACCACTAACCAATTGGGAGCAATATTTTATGTTCTAGAACTTCAATTAAGACTTCAGTTAACTTATATTAAGTTTTAATTACATTATAGTTTATCGTTCTTTGTTGCTGCAATACCTTTAAAACGTTTAACTCTTTTTAAGGACATTAAATTGGATATTTTCACGATTATGGGTCAAGGGCGTCAAATGTATATAATGAAAAATATGTCGAATCAATATTTTACTTGTTACAGTTCGATTTTATCACGATGTCTAAATACGATAATTACTTGCAGTTAATATTTGTTCCAGGTGCATGTCATGCTGAAGAAAAAGGTTGTAAATTTATAATAAAATTAATAGTCAGTTGTTATGTAGATTAATAATGTCTAATACAATGGAGTTATTATTTATAATAATATTTTAATTGCAGGCCTAGAACTCAGGTTATTTGCTATGTATATATGCTTTTATTTCATTCTTTTTAGTTTCATTATAAAATTAAAGTTTAACAATTGGTCCACCGCATAATATTTTTTCCTGATATAATGGTGAACGCGTAGGATCGAGACACGAGCGTAGAATATTAAAAAACAAAATGGCGCCATTCCGCCATTTTTATCAATTTTTAATAGTCTCATTATGGTACCACTCCGGCAATATCCTGAATATCCCCTGAAAATTTCTTCTAAATTGGTCAAACCACCGCGTAAAGTAATCGATGTACAAACAAAAAAAACAACAAAATGGCCGCCACTCCGCCGTTTTTAACAATTTCTTGATACGCTTGCTATCGGACCACTTCAATAATTAATCTGTAGACTTTCCCACAATAAATAAATTTATTTTGATATTTATACAGGGTGTTAATGAATGTTACATAGATAAGGAAGGTGATAATTCTTTGGCTTATTATATGACGAAAAGTTCATAAGAACATGGGTCCGCAAACGATTCGTTTCGGAGATACAGGGCGTTAAAGTTGAAATTTTATTTCAAATTTTTTAAATAGCTTTTGTAAAAATATGTTTTTTCACAAAATTGATGTAATCGAGTTTTTTTTGAGATGAGAAATCATAATTTAGTGTTAGTTTTTATCTAGAAGAGGGCGCTACGTACCCTACTGCTATTTATTTTAATCTACCATAACTTTTTTGGCAATAACTTTTAGAATTTTTTTTATGAATAAACTTTATTTTTACACCTTTTTAAGCAAAAAAGGAATACTTGTTCAACAACGCTAGAGGTAACCGTTTTCGAGAAATTTGCAAATATCCGCGTCGGTGCAGGGTTACTTAGTATGTAATAGGTGCCGTTAAAATCAATAACTTCTATCTTATAAAGGTTTACTGAGAAATTATTTTTTTTTAGTTTTTTCGTTTTCCTTACACGTTTTCAGAGTTTTTGTTTTTGTTTTGTTTATTGTTTCCAATTTGGTACATTTATTAATTTCTTCAACCTCTACAATAACCAAAAGCCAAATTGTCGTATAAAATATACAGGATGTTACTTTTTTGCGCCACCGAGAATTCTATTCTCCTGTATTTTTTTGTAATACTCTGTATAAATCCTAATATCATCATTTAGCTTCTCGTTTTTTGCTCATTCTTTTTAATTCCTTACGTTTTTATCGTGGCTGTTTTCGTTTTTATTTATTTGCTAAAATAGCCGTCACGCGTCGATGCAAACCAAGTATTTATCACAGTAACAAAATTGAAAAAAAATATGGTTGGCTATTCCGTGTGTTACCTTTTTTGACAGTATAAAATAATTTTGAACAATATTTTCCGTTTATTACCTTTTTTGACGTTTAGTTTCAAATAATTGTAATAGTTAAACTTTCTAAAGTTTTTTGCGCTATTTAACATCTAAGGCTTGTTGAGTTTACAAGTATATTCATTTCATTTATGGACTTGTCAATGGTAAACTTTTGTTCAGGTTCACATTCGACTGAGCGAAAATGGAACTTTTCAGAAGTCTAATCATTTATCAAGAGCACATCGCGCTGTTAGAACTATTGAAGTTGAGGAAGCAGTTCAGTCCAGTTCTTATACGATAGCCAAAAGTCATTTTCAGGAGCAGTTTACAGAGAATGTATGGGCTGGTATTATTGGAGACCATTTGGTGGGGCCATTTTTTCTGCCAGACAGTATTATCGTCAATTTTCAGAAGAAGATCTAACGCTGCTGTTAGAAGAGGTACCACCTGACATAAGATACCAAATATGGTTTATGCATGATGGCGCACCGCCGCATTTTAGTTTGGATGTAAGCGAGTTTTTAAATCGAAAATGCAACAACCGTTGGATAGACTCCTATCCAGTCAGAGGAAGATTTGAAACAAAATTATAGCTTCATGTGAAATAATTCGAATACACCTGATATATTCGAGGGAGTTCGCCAGTCTATGAGACGAAAAGCTGAGTCCTGCATATTAACAAGAGGAGGTCATTTTCAGCAGTTCTTATGATTTTTTCAGTTTTTGATGTAAATTAGATTTTTTTTCAATTTTGTTACTTTGATAATAATTGGTTTGCAGAGACGGCTATTTTCGCAAAAATCTAGAACACTAAAAACGCAAAGAAACAAAAAAAGAGACAAAAATAGAAAGGCAAATTATGATACAGGGTATTCAAAAGAACACAGGAGAGTGGAATTGCCGGTGGTGTAAAAAAACATCCTGTATACTGCATACGACAATTTTGCTTTTAGTTATTGTGGAGGTTCTAAAAACTAATAAATGTACCAAATTGTTAATAATAAACTCGGAAAACGTGAGAAAAACGAAAAAACGAAAAAAACTTTGACACCCTGTATCGTAAGAATGAAACACTTCTCAGTACGCCTTTATAACATAAACATAACTTCATAACATTGTTTATTTTAACGATTCCTATTACATACTAAGTTTTTGTAATGTTTCCACTTACTTCATCTAGCGTCTAAGGCAGTGGGTAACCTGGCACCGACGCAGAAATTTGCAAATTTTTCGAAAACGGTTACACTTAGAGTTATTATGCAAGTATACATTTTCTGCTTAAATAAGAAGCAAACATAAGGTTTATTCATAAAAAATCCCAGAAGTTGCCAAAAAAAGTTCTGAAAAATTAAAGTAAATAATAATAGTGTACGTAGCGCCCTCTAGGTGCTACATAAAAACTATTACTAAATTATGATTTTCCATCTCAAAAAACGTCCTACTGCCCTATTTTGTTGAAAAATTT
Source organism: Kuschelorhynchus macadamiae (assembly GCA_030620095.1). Classification (NCBI taxonomy): domain Eukaryota; kingdom Metazoa; phylum Arthropoda; class Insecta; order Coleoptera; family Curculionidae; genus Kuschelorhynchus; species Kuschelorhynchus macadamiae. The sequence goes on from JAUTXW010000422.1 coordinate 1,908,400, forward strand.
TATTTTTTGTTTTTTAGAAGTTATTTAAAAAAGTCTGAAATAAAATTTCAACTTCAACACCCTGTATCTCCGAAACGAATCATTTGCGGACCCATGTATATATGAACTTTTCGTCATAGAATAAGCCAAAAAATTATCACCTTCCGTATCTACGTGACATTCATTAACACCCTGTATACCCATTACACCCTGTGACTCTCTCATCCCCCTCACTTCTTCATGTCTCTCTATTGTCTTTACCAGTTGTTTGTCTACTTTTCCCATTTTTTCTCTTGTTGTTCTTTAAGCAACCTTCCTTCTATCGATTCATTCACTGATTTAGGTAGATGTACAGGGTCTTCCATTGACGAAGAAAAACGGATTTCTTTTGACTTCCCCCGTAATTCTCAAGAAATTCAAACTAGCCAATCGATAGGTATATTTTAGCTCGGAGAATTCGAAAATCGCAACAAAAAAACAGTTGAATGACAAACAAAAGACTTACGCCAAGGAACACTGTATATATTATTACATTTTTGGATTCTATGGTTTTTTAATAAGGATATTATACAGTGTGTCCCAGATTCGCTTCTCTATATAGGGATCTCGGCTCCTATTATACCTACAGCAAAGGTTAAATGGGGAAAGTTTTAGATGAAACTTATTTTTACGATCGATCAATAAGTTTGGGAAATATCGGCGAAAAACCGAAAATGGCGGATTTCGTTTTTCACCAGTGTATCCAGAACGGTAAATTTGACAGCTGTCAAAATGTGACATTATTTGGACACATTTTTTAGACAAATAAGATGACGTATACGACACGTATTCATTGTTTTTTGTTAACCCGCAACCCGCCTCAACTTTCATTTTTCTTATGACCGCCATATTGGATTTTTCGATTTTTGGAAACAGCCTAAAATTTCCAGTCTAGTGATATCTCACAAGTGCATTAAAGATTTTAGTGTCAACAAAATATGACACTTCGTAAATTAGGTTTCAATGTTTTTAAAGGAGGCCATGATTTATTTGTCACAAGATTACATTAATAAGTAAGTAATGTATTAAACGCATTGAATTTTCAATACAACATGAACGTAAATAACGACTTAAAAAATTTAAATGAGCTTTAACTACTTTGTAAGTGGGTAACATTAATTTACAAATCTGCAAAATGACGTCCATTTGCATCAAGACATTTTTGACAGTTGGTGACTGTTTTTCGTACAACCCTGGTAAGTGTATTTCGGTTAATATTTCTAAATGTGTCCAGAACTCTTTGTCTCAGGATTTCTATGGTCACGGGGGGATCAAATTCATAGATTTCATTCTTAGTGTGACCCCAGAGGTAGAAGTTGAAGGGCGACAGATCAGGGGATCTAGGAGGCCAAGATATTGGACCATTTAAAGAAATTATTCTTTCGTCAAACTGCTCTCTTAAGAAGTTCCTGACTTGAATGGTATTGTGAGCCGGACATCCGTCTTGTTGAAACCAAATTCTCCTTAATTTATCTTCCGTTAGAATAGCTCGTAAGGCTGATACAACCTGGTTTCGCAAAAGCCCTAGGTACCTCTGCCCGTTTAGGTTGTAGTCAAACAAAAATGGTCCAATAAGTCGATTTCCTGAAATGATTAATAATTTATAAATAGGTGCCCAACAGTCAAGGGCGGCAGGGTCGGCCGGGTGGTACTAGAAACTATAAATTATAAAGGGAACATTATCTTTATTAAAAAGTAGATATTTTCTTTCCAAAAATAATTGTCGAAACATACGGTAATGAATGAGCTTGTATACAGTTGAAACCTATTCAGCTTTATTATGAGCGGTAAAAAAAAGAAAAAAAATCCATTGTAGCCTAATTGTAAAATTTGTAAAAATTAAAATAAATAAATCTTGCCAAAATAAATTAAAATTGTTAATTGCCTGGCTGTTATTCGATCACTGTTCAAGACAAATTTTGAAACAACCCTTGAACAGGATCTGCCGTTTTATTGAATTTTCACGGAAACTGTCAAAGCTAAATAGAATGAACCCGTTCCAAATTTTAGCCAAGAGGTTTATCAAAGAAAAAAATGTTTAAAAAAAAAGGTAGGAATTTGGCTAAAAAACTAACATGTTGGAAGTGCTCTACGCAAAACTTGATCTTAATGTTCCTCTATTTTGTCTCTTTCCCCCTTATTGATTTGACAAAAATAAACGATTTTTAAAGGATAGGCAACTCAGAATACAATAAATATTTCAATAAATCTTTATATATATTGAATTTAAATATTTATTATCGAATAATTTATGTTAGACATTTTTTATATTTCCCTCTAATCTTTACGTAAGCCTCGCCCTTAATAATTAACTTTTAGGATTTTAATAAATAACGAAACTGAAGTGGTCGGACGAAATTATTTGGGTTTTAGGCGTACATGAGAAAGAGATGTTTAGACTCTCCGCAGTAAAACGTCAAACTTCATTAGTTGTCATTTGAGTTAACCCAAATTGTAAAACGAAAATGAACAATATGCTTTTTAAACCAAACATTAGAAGGATTACTTAAATAACACAAACCCTTGTTTAATGAATCTCTGACATGTGTTTACAGGAAATCAACAATATAGGTGACATTTTTTAAACTATATTTTATCAAAAGGCAAGTCATTTAATGAACTGAACGTGATTTTGAAAGGCAATAACGTATTATTAAACCAAATTGGTGGTATATAAAATGTTTCCAATTTATTTAGCGTTACCAGGCTACAATGGAGACATGTGGAAATATCTGGTTTAGTTTGTAATACAACAGCTCATGCCCAACCATATAATGGACTTGTTTCTGAACAAAAATATATTAAGATAATCGGACAATCACGTGTTAATGAACATCTAATATGAAATTCTTATAAAAATATGGTCCTTTTATATGGTGGGTATTAAAGAAAGCTTCAAAAACCAGACGCTCAGCATCTGTAAAATTAAAACATATGCAATATTTCAAATCAAACAATCTAGACAACTCCCAAAATTTAGTCCCTGACACCTTGGTGAATGACAAAATATAAATATAGCACCATAGCAGTATCAGAATTGACTTATAAATTTATCTTATTTTGTTACCGTAAAAGTGTAACGTTACATACTATTCTGGTGCGCTCGACGAAAGCATGGATTTAACCGATACCGTTCAATTAGCTATATTTATTCGGGGCATTGATAACAATTTTGAAATCACTGAAGAGGTGGTTGCCCTTCTTCCGATTAAAAGAACTACAAAAAGATGTAATATTTATTAGAATATAAATTAGAATTGAAAAATCTTTCTGCAGTTGTAACAGGCGGTGCAACATCCATGGTACGAAAAAATGAAGGGCTCGTGGGTTTGATGAAAAAAACAGCAGAAAGATCTTCCTTTGATACATTATCATTGTAGCGTTCATCAACAAAATCTTTGTGCAAAATCCACAAATACTGATGAGCTGATGACGGTGGTCGTAAAAACTGTGAACTTCATTAAATCACGCTGCCTCAACCACAGAAAATCACAAATTTTTTTATACGAAATTAATTCCGAGTATGGTGACATATTTTTCTAATATTCGTTGGCTGAGCAAAGGAAAAATTCTAAAACGCGTTTTTGAACTCAAGAAAGAAATCGCCTCCTTCATGGAACTGCGCGGCTTTGGATTTCTCGCGGACATCACGCTGCACCTCAATGTTTTGAACATCAAACTACAAGGAAAAGAAAATCTCATCAACAACCTACTTGACACTGTGAAGGCATATCAGTTTAAACTGAATTTATCGAAAAATCAGTTGTTGAAAAAAGACTTTACGCACTTTCCTAAACTGAAAAGTTGCGAATGTACAGATGTGGATAAATATGTCGCAGCACTAGATTTACTCAAAAAAGAGTTCCAAACAAGGTTTTCTGACTTCAGAGATAAACAAAATCATCATCTTTGCCCGACCATTCAGTGTATCCGTTGAAAACATGCCAGAAAATTGTGAGATGGAGCTTGTCGATTTGCAGTGTAATTCGGAACTTATGAATTTTATTCAAAATATGTCGATCAAAAGTTCATCAGACATCAGAAAATGATGTCTCTGTTTGGGAGCACATATGTGTGCGAGCAGCTGTTTTCTCGTATGAAGAATGTGAAGTCTAAGACAAGATCGAGAGTTACAGACTCACATCTGGAAAGAAGTTTGCGAGTGGCAACTACAAAAATAAAACCAAATATCGACACACTTGTCAAAAATTGCATTGATTGATTTAACTTTTTAACTAATAAAGATTATTACACTTTGAAATTATATGTTTTTTATTTTATTGATATGGTGGTAAAGTGACCAGAACTTCGGACGATGTGAAATCGATTTTTGGCCCTTGCACTAAAAAAGGTTGAAGACCCTTGCATAGAGGGTTTATTTCACAACTCTTTTCCTAGTAGACTTCTATATATAGACTGACTTATAGGTGCAAATCATATTAAGTTTATACTAATTTAAAGTAATATTTTAGTTTTTAGGGTGGTGTCTTAATAGTAGGTAAAATTGGATATATTTTGTAATGTGAATAATGCCGATAACTAGATGTGTAGCATTTTTTTATTTGAGTTGTTAACAAACTTTTTTACCACAAATCTAAATTAACAATCATTCTCGAATCAAGTTAATATATAATATATAAGCAAGACTATATTGTCACGATCCTCGTTTCCCTCAACGACATGCTTGCCGAGCTAAATATAAATTTTAATACTCACTTAAACCAGGTTTCGTACGAGGCATTGTTATCGTCCATCTTAAGGACGCATTTGTTGCGAAGTTCGCCCTTGTAAACTTGCAGGGCGAACAGGGCGAACACCATCAGGCAGAAAATGGTTAGTGTCATGACCTCTGCCAATTGTTTGAACGAGTGCAGCAGAGCATTAATGATGGTTTTAAGGCCTGGAATAAAAAGGAAAAGGAAAATGTTATCGTTAAATTTAATGAGACTGTTGTGTGAAAAAGGTTAGCAGATAGCCTTATCGTTGGTGGCTATACTTTTTTAGTTGGAAGTGTACAAGTGCTGTATTACCACATGAAAAAGAAACATAACTTGCGTTATGTAAAACTAAGTATTTTACCTCATACCGTTCGTTCAATTTATTTTGATAACATTTTGATTAGGTCCGTTATTTTGTGACAGTGCATTTTAACGAATACATGAAAACATAAGTTTTATCTTGTTAACTGTCGCTTATTTTATTTTTGCACTAGACGTGACTGCAGTTTCGTACCAGGGGCGTGCAGTCCATGGAAGCAAGGGAAGCCGTGCTTTCCCAAAAAAAATTACAAAACATCTTCTAAAATGTAATTTAATTTATATTAAAAATGTTAAAATATTATCTTAATTATCAAGCCCATAATAAAAGCGGCCTTGACTCCGACCGAGCCACAATAGAACCTATGCGGGCCGCTAGTTTCTCTGCAGCCAAGTCCTATATGCTTGATTTCCTGTGAATCGAGCCAGAGGTTATTGAACTTTCCACCGGCTGTTAGCAATTTTTGCATTTCAGTCGCTTGCTTTAAGTGGGGGCCGGGCGGAAGCTATCGTTGAAGTAGGTTCTTTGTTTGAACGGCTATCCGTGTGTTGTGTGATACGTACGTCTCGTCGTGCATGGTGCGATATGGAAGACAATAATACGGTAATAACGTTGAAAATGTTGGAGAATTTAGTAAAAAGAATGTGTGTAAATGTGTGGCGTATGCTTTAATAATAAAGGAATTTTCAACATTAAACTTCGCTGATAAGCTTCAAATAATTTCCTAAGGAGGGCAAAACCGCCTATGAAAAATTTAACCACAAAAATGCTCTATTAGACATGTTTATCCGGAAAAACAATACGAACAATTTAAATGGCTGACAGGATGGGAAAATATAAGTGAATTATTTTGGTGGCCATGTTTACTTTTTGAAAATGAAAAAGGTCTCTGGAATAAAACTGGTTTTTCCGATTTAAACAATTTCCATAAAGCTGTAAAAAGACACATTATGTCCAAAGCGCATTTGCAGGCCTTTATAAAAGAAAAAGTCTTCGGTAAAACCAGAATTGAACAGGCCCTTAATAAACAGTTTTAAAATTAGTCACCGCCAACACAATGAACTAGTCGATAAAAATAGGCAAATATAAGACTTATCGATGTTGTTTGTTTTCTCGGACAGCACGAATTGGGATTTAGAGGTCATGACGAAACAAGGGTTTCTTCAAATATAGGAAATTTTCAAGATTTACTTAGTTTAATGGTTAAATATGATGATTGCTTAAAAAATCATTTAAAGCAGTCTAGCGTTTTTCGCGGAACGTCGAATTGAACCCAAAATGATTTAATTTTCGCTGTTGCAACCACTATTCTAAAAAGAATTAAGCAGGAGATTGGCGAGGCGCGGTTCATTGCTATTGTTCTGGACGAGACAACTGATATCACTAATTTTAGCCAATTATCTATAGTAATACGCTACGTTAAAATAGACGGAAGTATTCAAGAGCGATTTTTAGGTTTTAAGAATGTGTTCGAAAATCGTACAGCAGATGCATTATATACCGTAGTTTATAACGTTACTAAAGAAATTAATGGAGAGAAAAAATTAGTTGCTCAAAGCTATGATGGAGCTGCAGTGATAGCAGGACAATTAGGGGGCCTGTAAGTTTAAGTTCGAGAAACTTTCCCAAATGCTGTGTTTGTCCATTGTTTTGCTCATAAATTAAATTTAGTTTTATCCCAGTCCATCAATCACATTAAAGAGTGTAAAGTATTTTTCGTTACTTTAAGTGGCATGACTGCTTTTTTTCCAAGTCAACAAAACGTACACAAGCTTCGGACTCCATTATCCACAAACGATTGCCCAAAGTAGCTCCTACTAGGCGGAACTATAATGGAAGACTTATGTTAACAGTATATGAAAATCGTGAATCACTGATTGAACTATTTGAGAATATGATAGAAAATAATGAAACGTGGGACTCAGAAGCAATAAATAGTTCGAGGGGGTTTTTGGACTGTTTGAAACGAGATTTTAAACATATTTTCAGAAATATTTCCATTCTCGGACAATGTTTTTAACATATTACAAATCAAAACAACTGATATTGCTTTTTGCCTAAAAAAAGTGGATTATTTTAAGTCCATGTTAAGCCAAAAAAGAGATGACTTTGACCTATTTTGGTAGAAAACGATGACGTTAAATGTAGAGCCACAACCCAAGCGTCTTCTAACAGACAAGGTGGGAGATGTTCAAACATCATACAGACGCCTCTTTTATAAAATAATCGATCAAATTCAACAACAAATAAACTATAGATTTAACTGTTTAAATGATTTTAAATTTCTCGAGCTCTGCAATTCTGATGCATTTAAAGGAAAAACTTCCAGAAGTTGCATTTAAATCTCTTCTCTTCATTATGGCCAGTTCTTCGACCGAGTGTTACTGAGATCTGAACTAAAAGTGATTTACGAAACTGATGACATAGCGCAAAAAATAACGCCAAGGAACTAATGCAATTTTTAAAAGACAGGAGCTGGAAGACCTACACCGATGTGTCGAAATTGTGTGAATTAGTATTGACAATACCTGCCACAAGTTCATCAGTAGAAGGCAATTTTCAACACTTAAACGTACAAAAAATTTCGTGAGAAATTCAACGGGGCAGGAGAGACTTTCGCATACATCGCTGTTGTCCATTAAAAATAAACTCGGTTTAAATGATTTTAAATTCCTCGAGCTCTGCAATTCTGATGCATTTAAAGGAAAAACTTCCAGAAGTTGCATTTAAATCTCTTCTCTTCATTATCTCCAAAATACACCGATGCATACATCGCTGTTGTCCATTAAAAATAAACTTCTCCAAAATATGTCAGAGCATCGAAGTTTTTATTATGACGTCTTTGAATCTAACATCGATATTTCTTCCTGTTTAAACTATATAGCAGCTATTGCATTCATCGCAGGGTTTATATGTTTCTTTGTAAGTATTTGGTTAATTATATTAAAGCATTCTACATTTGGTATATTCGAAAACATATTGGTGACATCAAAGCATGCTTAAATACTATTGTTTGGCAAGGTTATATCTTTTAGTTTTTTAGTAAGTTCGATAGAGTTTTTAACAGAAATTTTTGGTTTAAATTGCGTGATATTTCTAAAAATTGTATTAAGGTTTACAGCGGTATTCCTTAAGGGGGTGTTTGTGTAAGATACAACCGGTTTTATGGGTGCCCCTTCTTTATGTATTTTTATGAGTCCGTACAATGTTGGTGAAGATGGGTTTTTGTTAATGAGCATATATTTTTCTTCTTCACTAAATATAGCACTCGTCTCTTTTAAGGCATTTTTTAACTTGGTTTGAATTTTATCAGTTGGAATACTTTTTAATTTCACCGGGTTCTCATTTTGAAGGAAATCTTTGACTTTATTTTTATATTGTTTAGTATTTAGCACTACTATAGAATTACAATTGTATTATAGAAAGGTTGTTGCTTTTAATCCTCTGTTGTAATGATTTTAAATTTTTGTCGTCTTTTTTACGGATTAAGTTGGTTTCCTAAGGTTTTTGTAAAATTCTTTTTATTTGTTCCTTGGGAAGATTGGCGTTTTCACTATTATATAATGCAACTTCTACTTCTGAGACAGTGGTTTCTAAATTCATGTTTTGATCTGACGGATATTTAGGACCTTTTTCTAACAGAATAATTGCTGAAGTTGAGAATTGTATATCGGATAAGTTGAGAAATCTAGGGTAAAACATATGTTGTGTAGTATTTAAAAGGTTGACAAATTTATCTTTTTTATCTATTATATTTTAAAGTATTTTGAACTGAATTAAGAATTTTTGTCTGTATACAGGGTGTTTCTTAATTGAGTGTCAATATTTAAAAAGGTGATTTTTGGGTCCTTTTAAGAAGAAAACTTCATATAAACATATGTCCTAAACGGTGTAAATTTTGAGATACAGGGTGTTAAACTTTCAATAATTTCATAATTTTTCGATAATATCTCGAATACCACTCTAGATATTGTAATCAAATTTGGTATAGAGGTACTATGCATCTAGTGGAATTTTTTGATGTAGAACATTTTTTTTTATTTCCACCAGTGGCGTCCGTACCGAATCCGACCTGCATATTTTCCCAGACATTGATGGTACGCCACTAATTTTTTTTTAAATAAAAATTATTTTTGAAATTCCCATTCATTTTCGAGCAAGTTTGATCTCTTGGTGATTTTGAGTTTAACGCACTGTTTTCTTTTTAAAAAATAAACCGTTTCTCTGCAGAGTTTTAACAATATCGCTAATATGACAACACCAATCGCCATGGCATGCAAGGAAATTTTTTTTTACTGCAATTCAAGACATCAAATTTGCTTATGAATAACTAATACCCGAAGATTTCGAAATTATTATTTGAGCTTATAATTTTTTAACACGAAACTATAAAATACTATTAGTTCATCAATAAAGAGAGATTACTAATAATAATTATTATTGTAGTAGGCTTTGGCTGTCAGAATTAATACTTCTCTTGTAACTTAATTTGATAGTTCAGCTTTCAGATTCAGTCGGGTTTAATTAATTTTGTGTTCTAAATATCTGATATATCTGAGAAAAGAAATGGTTGAGTTTACCAATGAAGAGTTGGCAGACATGCATGGTTTGGCTGATGGCAGTTCACCGGAAGTTAGGCGATTATATCAAGAGCGCTTTACTGGTAGAGTCATACCAGATAGGCGAATATTTGCAAATGTGCATAGAAGGTTGACTGAAACAGGTACAGTCAAGCCAAATAATCAATTAAAAGGGGCCCATCGGACTGTAAGAACTCCAGAAATTGAAGAGGCATATTAAATTCCATAGATGAAAATCCTGAACTGAGTACTAGGAAAATTGGAATTAACCTAAATATTTCGCACATTCTAGTTTGGAGAATTCTACATGATTTTTATACCCACATCACATTCAACGAGTGCAAACCTTACTTCCCCGAGATCTTCCTTTCCGAGTTAATTTTTGTGAATAGTTTTTGGAAAAAATTGCGCGTAATCCCTTATTTGATCGCGAAATAATGTTCACAAATGAAGCGAACTTCTCCAGGAACGCTATCAGAAACTTCCACAATAATCATATCTGGGCCGACGAGAACCCCCATGCCATTGTAGAACATCATCATCAAGAGCAATTCTCTGTAAATGTTTGGGCTGGCATTATCGAAAATCACCTAATTGGACCTTTTTTCCTCCCAAAAAGACTAAATGGCCATAATTATCGCCGGTTTCTTGAAAACGATTTGCCGATATTGATTAGAAACAGAATGTGGTTCATGCACGATGGCGCGCCCGCTCACTTTGGTATTGAAGCCAGAGAATATTTAAACCCCACATTTAACAACAGATGGGTAGGTCGTGGCGGACCCCAACCATGGCCCCCTAGGTCCCCAGACCTAAGTAGTTTGGATTTTTTCTATGGGGACATCTTAAATCTTTAGTTTACCGCACCCGAGTAAACACTGTAGAGGAGCTGAAGGATCGTATAAGAGATTCTTGCGATATTATCCGAAACACCGAGGGTATCCTTCAAAGAGTTCGCGACAACATGAGGAAAAGGGCTGAAGCATGTATTCTCCAAAGTGGTGGACATTTTCAACAACTTATCTAACTTTTTTCTTCTATTTTGTTTCACAAAGTGTGCTGTTAATTTATTAAAACCTAATTATTTTTGTTGAAATTATTAATTCTGGACTTAGTTGTATTAGTATAGTCTTGTAAATAACTTGTTATTGTTGAAGAATGTCATATTATTTTAATAAAATTTATAAAAAGTATTTATGAATACTATTATCTACAAATATCTCACATTAAGATAAAGCGATTTCTGATTTTAATAAGAATGGACATAGTAATTACTTTCACGCCACTGATTTTTCTAAAATAAAGCATTTTTATTGATTCATTTGTTTGTTTTTGAAAACTTTTAGTATTTATTTTCGACAAGATTTGATTTCTCGAGTTTAATACAATAATATTCCTTTGCATGCATGGTGATATCCGTTTTATGACCAGGATTGTTCGGACCATGCAGAGAAACGGGTTTTATTTTTTAAAACGGAAACCGTGCGTCCAACACAAAATTACCAAGCGATCAAACTTGCTCAGAAATGAACGGGAATTTCAAAAATAATTTTTATTTAAAAAAAATCAGTGGCGTACTATCAATGTCTGGGAAAATATGCAGGTCGGATTCCGTACGGACGCCACTGGTAGAAATTAAAAAAATGTTCTACATCAAAAAATTCCACTAGATGCATAGTACCTCTATACCAAATTTCGTTATAATATCTGGAGTGGTATTCGAGATATTACCGAAAAATTGTGAAATTATTGAAAGTTTAACACCCTGTATCTCAAAATTTACACCGTTTAAAACATATGTTTATATGAAGTTTTCTTCTTAAAATAGACCCAAAAATCACCTTCTTAAATATTGACACTCAGTTAAGAAACACCCTGTATATACCTAACTTGATTATAAATATTTTCATTGCGTTTGAAAATGTACTTTAGTATTATGAAACAGCAGTCACGCCTAGTGCAAAAATAAAATAAGCGACAGTTAACAAAGTTATACTTGTGTTTTGATTTATTTGTAACTTTTTTGTTTTCAAAGATATCAAGATAAATTTAAAAAAAATAACAAAGGTAGGGTTAGTAGCCAAGCGGTTTCTTAGTTACATATAAAACAAAACACTAACAATCTTATATTTTTCTAAATAAAACAACCCCTATATTATACAGGTTGATTCACTGTGGCTGGAACTTTAGACGTTTCTGGAGAACGGGTGGATGGATCTTTTTAAAATTTCACTTACACCAATAAATCTCCTTGATCTAACGTTTTAAAATATTTTCAGGCTTACATTGTTGCCACTTCTAGCCAAAACAGGTTGGACCATCGCTATGTTAAATGAAATGCTCTTTATTTTTGCATTTTTTCTGAAACTTTACGTGTTTCTGAGCAACATTTCTAAATACTTCCCTATACTTACCTGTAGCCGTTTCCTAGGAATAAATTTATTTGAAATGTTTTTAACGAAAACAAGGCTTCAAATATTAAATTCTTCCAACTCTAAAGCAATTTTTAATCTGAAACTTAGGCTACGGTTGAATAATAACGTTAGGTATTTGATTTTTTTGTCATATTTTAGTTGAAGCGTACAGGGTGCTCCAGAAGTAAATGTATGTTGGTAACTTATAAAAGCGCGAGAAAATCGATTTTTTTTTAAAGGGACACCCTTTATATCAATACTGATTTAAGAAGCTAATAAAAGTAGCTTTCTAATAATGTGTACTTTGTCTATACCTAACTCTCCACGTTTTTGATATATAAGCAATTTTTTATGAAATATCATGATAACGGGTCATTTTTAATGATTCTAGTAATAGTGTGCCATGAAAACAATTGTTGTGAGATATCGCGATAGTTTATTTGACAGAAGCTTCATTCCTAAACTTCTCATTTTAAGTCAAAGTTAAAATAGAAGTTGAAATAAAAGTAAATCAGTAAATAATACGAATATATTTATATGATATATTTTTTACTCTGCATAGTCAGTGTGATAACATTATCAAGAGAACGTGTAGAAAATGTAATGAAATATGTCCAGATTTACCACAAGTGAATATCAGAAAATGCATTTGAATCCAGAACAATTTTAAAGATTTTGGTTCAGCTTTAAAACCAACAAGAAATCTAAAATGATAAATAATAAATCAGAAATACAAAAATTAAATAGAAATTTGAAAAATTGTCGCCGCACGGATTTTTTGAGCAAATTTTGAAAATGTTGGTCATTAACCTCTAAACACTTCAATAAACGAGTATTGACTCTATCCGTTGCAACTCTTCTTATTTCATTAAGATCAATATCCTGAAATGCTTGAATGACCCGATGTAGTAGTTCTTTGGTATTTATTGCAGTGTGATAAGCTTTTTTCTTTAGTGTACCTCATGAATGAAAATCTAAAGGAGTAATATCAGGCGATCTTGGAGGTCAATTCCACGGCCCTAGACCTCCAAACCATCAGTCATCAAAAATTGGATCTAGCTCTGCAGACACTTCCACCGTACAACGTGCTGGAGCCCCGTCAAATTGATACCAACAGCTTCAAGTACAAGCCCATCTGTGAACTCTTTGACCACTCTTGTTAGAATATCTAAGTATTTTCTGGAAGTAAGTTGTTCATCGTATATCAAATTCCTAATTTGATTATCCAATAGAAGATATTAAAACTACATTTTTCCTGAAATACTCTCTCTCTCTTGTACCGTGCGGATTTTTATTGGCCCAACAGTGACGGTTCCATCGATTAAAAATATCTTCCCTCGAAAATTTTGACTCATCGGTCCATATAATTTTTCTTAAAAAAGAGGTTCTTCAGTGTCACGTATGGAGGAGTGAGGATATGCATAAAAGTATGCCAAAACGTTAATTTCATTTTTTTCAATTTAAGTAACCGGTCTGGGCAAGTTTCTTGGTAGTTTCAAAGCCGAACCAAAATTTTTAAAATTGTTATGGATTCGAATAAATTTTCTGAATTCATTTGTGGTAAGTCTGGATACCACACTGACCATAAGGAATAAATAAATCCATTATAACTGTATTGGAGTAACTATTCACTTTTTAACTTTGACTTAAAATCAGAAGTCCAAGAATGAAACTTCTATCAAACAAACTATCATGGCGTCTCACAAAAAGTGTTTTTATGGCACACTACTACTAGAATCATTGAAAATGACACGTTATTATGATATTTCGTAAAGAAATGCTTATAAATCAAAAATGTGAAGCGTTAGGTATAAGCAAAGTAGGTATATTAGAAAGCTACCTTTATCAGCTTCTTAAATCGGTACTGATATATAGGGTGTGCCATTAAAAAAAATCTATTTGCTCGCGCTTCTATAAGTTACCAACATGCATTTATTTCTGGAGCACCCTGTATGCTTCAACTAAGGTATGACAAAAAAATCAAATACCTAAAGGTATTATTTATCCGTAGCCCAAATTTCAGACTAAAACTGCTTTAAAGTTAGAAGAAATACCAAAAAATCTTGTTTTCGTTAAAAAAACTTTCAAATAAATTAATTTCTGGAAAACGGCTACAGATAGGTAAGGAAGTATTCAGAAACTTGCAGTTTCAGAAAAATTGAACACATAAAGAGTATTTCATTCAAAGTAGCGATGTTGCCACCTATTTTAGGTAGAAACTGCAACACTGTAAGCCTGAAAATATTTTAAAACAAGGTCATTTATGATTCCACCGTATCGCTACGTAGCGTGAACGTATCGCACGTATCGCTACTTTAATACTTAAACAAGATCTAAATGTTGCCTATAGGACAGACAATAATTTGGATAAATATATAAAAAATAATAAAGACAAAATAAGTAAAACAAAACAATCAGGTGTCTATAAGCTAACCTGCGGGGACTGTCTAAAAATGTACAGGGTGGCCCACATAAGATGACCCACTACCTTATCTCATAATCTGTACGAGATAGGGAAAAAAGTTTTATACAAAAGTTTCTTGGGTTTATCTAAATTTTTTAAATATTGTATTTTTATATATACAGGGTGTGTCATTTTGCGTTGACAGATGTCAACTTTGTTATTTTAAATGGAACACCCTGTATATTATTATGGATTTGAATAGCTCTCTTAGAGACGATTTCAACGATGTATTATAAGATGGGTCTACGAGGCACCGTTTCGGAGATATTTACAATCATCTTCAATTTTTGACATACTTTCAACTTGTTGTATCTCTGGTATTTATCAACTTTTTTCTTTCATTTTTGTGCAGGAAAAAACATAATTTTATGCTTTATTGGACGTGTAGGTAACAATATTGAAATTGAAAAAAAATGTTACAGTGTTGTCACGTTTTGCGTACCATCAGTTTTCTCAAGATTTTTAAATACAACCCCCTATATTTTATAACGGATTTAAATAGAGCATCGAAAGACGATTTCAACGATATATTATAACATAGGTTTACAAGTCACGGTTCCCGAGTTTTGGGGATTTTCTTCAGGAATCAATTTTAATATTAAACAATTTTTACTAAACATAACATAAACTATTGCTAAACGGTGCCTCGTAGACCCATCTTATAATACATCGTTGAAATCGTCTCTAAGAGAGCTATTCAAATCCATAATAATATACAGGGTGTTCCATTTAAAATAACAAAGTTGACATCTGTCAACGCAAAATTACACATCCTATATATATAAAAATATAATATTTAAAAAATCTAGATAAACCTAAGAAACTTTTGTATAAAACTTTTTTCCCTATCTCGTACAGATTCTGAGATAAGGTAGTGGGTCATCTTATGTGAGCCACCCTGTACATAGGTCAAACAGGTAACGTTTTACCAAATTCATTTCTGAGCATAAAAATTGTTTTTTTGAATAAAAAATCTGACTCAGCCTTTGCAAATCATATGTTACTCGTACAACATTCATTTAATCATAATTTTGAAATCCTACATATCGAAAATAAGGACATAAAACTTAATATGCTTAAATTTCTGAAAATAAACAAATTAAAATCATCAAAGCTTTTACCAAATGATCAATTAGAATTAAATAGCTGTCCTTAGTTAAATTTATTTCACTAAATCGTCCTTTTGTCGTAGAGATTAAGACATAATTTTAACATTTATTGTATCACCTTCTTTGGGTTTTTCCCTATTTTTGTTACCTGTTGATTACCTTTTACATGTTAACATCGTGGTATTTTAGTTGTACCTCAACATCTGAAGAAGCTATGTATAGTATATGCGAAACATGTCATGTTGACAACAAATATAGTGAAAATCTTTAAAACTTTAAGTTGCTTTTTTCTAAAATTTGATCCATGGATTTTCATAACTTAACGGCCAACAGTATTCAATTATTTTAAAATGTCTACTTCAAACAAGATAATTCTAAAATAATTCTTCTGTTGTGTTTTTATAACTATGCGTTAATTTCGCAAACTATCTAAGCTTACCTGGCAATATTGATATAGTTTTCAAGGCACGTAAAACCCTGAAAGTTCTGAGGCCGGCCAAGTTAGCGCCCTCTACACCAATGGTAGCGTACCCGCTGGTGATGACTACGAAATCCAGCCAATTCCACGGGTTTCGCAGATATGTATACTTATTTAAAATAAATCCTTTCGCTATTGTTTTTATTATCATCTCGAGCGTATATATTCCTAAAAAAATATACCTGAAAAAAAAATAGTTGGTATTAAAATGTATTTAGTATAAGGGTTCTTTTAAACAGCGAAACCTTTCAAAAATAAATTGTAAGTAACGTATTTTAAATCGTGTTTCCAAAAGAGGTGTATAATTTGAATGAAGGACCGTTTTCATTAAATCAGGGCAAGCCTGAACTTATTCAACAATTGAGGCTTATTTTTTTATTAAATTTAATCTACTACTATCAAAAAGAAGCTACATAATTTCTTCTTACTAAATACATCGTAAATAAGACAAGCGGGCTAAAACAAAAGGTTAATATAGCCACCAGAAACAGATATACAGGGTGTCCCGAATTGCAGTGTCCAAACTTTAACAGCGCATTCTGCATTTAAAATAAGCCCTAATTTTCTATATAAGCATTTATCGGCAAATGCTTCGTTTTCGAAATACAGGGTGTTAAAGTTAGTTTTACGAAAAAAATGGTTTTTTAGTTATAACTTTTTTATTACTTGAGATATTGTTATTAAATTTGGTAAAACAGCCTTTGGAGTAACAAAAGGCATTTTTTGATTTGAAATATTTTTTAATTTTTCATCAGTGGCGTCCGTACGGGATTTTTTATTGAATATTCTTGAAGAAAAAATGGTACTCTACTGCTTTTTCTGAAAACAAAAATCATTACTAAAATCCCCACTCAGTTTGGAGCAAATTTGATCCCTTGTCTGTTTTTCGTGCGGTGTAAGGATTTCGAGTAAAGAACTAAAAACCATTTTTATGTATGGCATAGTTAAAATTTCCATTATTGTTAATTTCAGTAGCAAAACCTTTAAGGTGGGATTGTAACAGCAAGTTTTTAAAATTATTTGGTTTCCGATATTTATTTCATGCATTCCGTGTGAGTTCATAATTTCTGAACAACGTATGTAGGGTTTCTAAAATAAAAGCTTGTCTGACAACTAAGGAGAGATGACGTCATCGACCCGTTGTAATGGAGATTTGCATTATGTTTGGGTTATCAGGGTGACATCGCAGAAGTTAGCAGGCAACCTATTAAAATCTAATGTCCTTGGTACTTACCATCATTCCTTCATTGTCGACTCTTGGTATGCCATGATTGCACTTTTGTGATAATTGAACAATTGCTAGGTTCGTCTCTAAAGTATGACAGATGAGTTTATAATTCTAAAATCGTCGATTCATTTTGTAAAACGGTAATTAGAATTAATTCAATTTTGAAGATGATACTTCATTTTACAGAAACTACTCTTTATTAACTAAGTTCGTAATTAATTTTACAAAAACTAGAATTCATAACTTTTATTAACTTAAATCGTGAAAAAAATTTGTAGAGCACTTTAAATATCATTAAGGATTAATGTGGGCCTTAAGATTCACAATAATTGCCCAAAACGAGCTCCTCTAACTTCTACATATTTTCGGCATCTGCTCTTAACTGTGTCAGTGGCATGGCGTATAAAATTCGTATTGGCTCGCAAAGTTTCACAGGCTTGCTCTATCCTTAGAATCAGTTCTTCTCTTGTATGAACTGGTCTGGAATAAACTAAATTTTCAAATAACCCCACATAAAGAAGTCGACAGGTGTGAGGTCAGGGGAACGTGGTGGCCAGGCTGTAGCTCATAATCGTCCAATCCACCGTTCTGGATAATTATTATTTAACCACTCGCGATTTACAAGTGCAAAATGCGCGGGAGCCCCGTCCATTTGAAACCAGAATTCGTTTCTAAGATTTAGAGGGATAATTTCTAGATATTGAAATAACTCATTTTGCAGAAAATCATTAAATAACTGTCCATCTAGGCGTGGTGGTAGAATATGGGGCCCGCAAAAAATTTGATTTATTACACCACACCAAACATTAACAGAAAATTTTTGCTGAAATGCTCTAGTTCGTATAACACGTGGATTGTCATGGCTCCAGATTCGTAAATTATGGAAATTTACTGAGCCGCTTCGGGTAAATGTGGCTTCATCAGTCCATAAATTTTTTTTTGAGAAGTTCTCGTCTTCCTCTATTTGGCGCAAAAACCAATTGCAAAAATTGACACGTTTTTCGGCATCACCAGGTTGTAAGTTTTGAACTGGCTGCATCTGAAATGGCTTCCTGTGATCTTTCCTCAAAACGCGATGAACCTTATTTTTAGAAACAAAAACTGCGTTGTCTTGTAAATTATGAGCTGCTCTTCGTAGGCTTAATGTCCTATCGTTGTCAAACTTATTTAAAATTACGTTTCGATATTGTTCATTTCTCCTACCTTCGTTTCTCGGATTCTTTTTGAGTCCAAAATTCCTAAACATTAAATGCGTTTTAATGAAAACTTGTTTGCAAGGTAATCTTCTATTTGGAAATGTTCGTTGGTATTCCCATACTGCTGCATTTGCATTTCCATTACAGAAACCATAAACGAAATGAATATCAGCATACTCAAAGTTACTGAATAACACCATTTTGAAATCACTAGTTAGACTGATAATTACCTTTTTGTATAAACTGTAATGTACCTGGCATTTATTTACTCTAAAAGCTCAAATGTCACACTTTAAAGACGGAACTAGCAATTGTTCAATTGTCACAAAAATGCAATCATGGCATACCAAGATGTTAAAGGTTTTGCCACTGAAATAATTAACAATAATGGAAATTTTAACTACGCCATACATAAACATAGTTTTTAGTTTTTAACTCGAAATCCTTGCATCGTACGAAAAAAAGGCAAGGGATCAAATTTGCTCCAAACTGAGTGGGAATTTTAGGAATGATTTTTGTTTTCAGAAATAGCAGTAGCGTACCATTTTTTCTTCAAGAATATCCAATAAAAAATCCTGTACGGACGCCACTGATAAAGAATTAAAAAATATTTCAAATCAAAATATGCCTTTTGTTACTCAAATGCTGTTTACCAAATTTAATAACAATATCTCAAGTACTAAAAAAGTTATGACTAAATAACCATTTTTTTCTTAAAACTTTAACACCCTGTATTTCGAAAACGAAGCATTTGCCGATATATGTTTATATAGAAAAGGCTTATTTTGAATGCAGAATGCGCTGTTAAAGTTTGGACACTGCAATTCGGGACACCCTGTATACATCGGGGATAGCCGCAAATTGTCTTTGGCAAAAGTCTGCGGTCGCTACTCTCGTCTGCCGGCTTCCTCAACACACTTGACAACGGATTTTTTTTTAGAGAGGCTTGAAAGTTGCCGTATCTTGTTCGATCTACTGCGTAGCTATATCGATCTATTCTAATATCTATGTTTCAATGGATTTCAATCTCCCCACAACGGGACACTCTGAGCAACGGACACCAAGAATAAACTTTGATAGAAAATTAAAAAAAAATTCTAACCGACAGATAAATAGCTATTTTGTTTCTTATTTTATTTGTATTGCATCAAAATAGGGAAAAACCATCAATCTAGGTATTTCCAATATCAGACGGTTTTATCAGCCCTTAGTGGAATCTTAACAAAAGATACAATTGGATAAAGGAGCTCTTATTGAGACGTTGAAGTTTATTGAGCTATTATTGTAATAAAATTAAATTATTCGGTCGTTAAAACATATTAGTTTTGAAATTGGGTATGTGCTATCAACATGCCTCCAAACAAGATAAAATATTTGAGCCTTCAAGACAATGTCGTAAATAATTCAGTACGACAAAAAGTATAAAATTGGTGTTAGATAATTAGAGGAAAAATTTGTGCGGAAGTATTTAGATACAAAACCGGTACGATCTGAGAAAACAGCTCAATCCGAAAATACTGAATAAAAAAAATTCGCAAAAATTAAGGGTGACCCAATTTAGTTCAGTACTTACTCATATATATATATATATATATATATATATATATATATATATATATATATATATATATATAGGGTGTCCCAATAGAGCGTTCTCGGTTGATATCTTGATAACGGATAGCGATATAAAAAAAGTTCAAATACAAAAGTTGTAGAACAATACGGGCTACATAACCCAAAATTATTTTCATTTATACAGGGTGTCTCAAAAATCTGTAGCGAAGCAAAGTTGTGTTTTTTTATGGGACAACCTGTATATTTTTGCATATTCAGATTCTGCTCGTGATTCTACACATTTTCTGTATAACATGTCCTATGTCTAAATCTGAGTTTTTCTAATATCCGCCATTTTGTAAAAATTATGAATTGCAGTGCCTTTTTTCAAACGACGTGGGCCGTTGGCTTTTTGATATAGGATTATGATTTTTGGCAGGAACATTAACAAAAGTATGGGTTTACTTTCAACGTGAACAAAATTTGTCGGCGTTGTACAGGGGGTCCTAGATAAGTAGGAGAAATAAAAAAAAATTAAAAACTTCATATTTTCAGTTTTTAACAAAAGTATGGGTTGACTTTCAATGTGAACAAAATTTGTCGGCGTTGTACAGGGGGTCCTAGATAAGTAGGAGAAATTAAAAAAATTAAAAACTTCATATCTTCATTTTTTTTAAGTGGAATATGTAGTATTTTAATATTTTAGACTATTCGTGACCCAAAACCCTATCTTTCGTTATAAATATGTCCTATACCTATTTGTCATAGTTTCCGAGATTTTGACATTTTTGTATTAATTATTTGGTTTTCAATGGCAATCGCCTTAGAATTTGCTTTATTATCGAATTTATAGAATTTTCTGAGGAATCCAAAAATGTAATAATATACAGGGTGTTCCATTTGAAATAACAAAGTTGATATCCGAGGGACACTTTTGTATTTCAACTTTCTCTGTGTTATTAAAAATAAAGGAATTAAGGGGGGTGGCAAATCTCGGTGAATCACCCTGTACATTAATACACAGTAAAATTTTTTTTTACGTAAAAAGGCAAATAAATATTTTAATTAAAGAGACACAACAGAAAAAGAAGTCCTACAATCACTTGATTAAATGTTGAATATGACCACCATTTCTTTCAACACACACTTGTAGCCGATTCACAAAGGAATTGTTAACTCTATTCAGCATCGCGGCATTGATATTTGTACATGCATTTCTAATTCTAATTTTCATATTCTCTATGGTAGTGGATGGCGTTTGGTAAACTTGCTCTTTAATAAAACCCCACAAGAAAAAATCTAGTTTTGTGAGGTCCGGAGACCTTGCCGGCCATGATACTGGACCTCCCCTACCAATCCATTTATTTTCATAATTCGCGTCTAAAAATTGCCTCACCTGCCTGCTAAAATGTGCCGGAGCGCCATCTAGTTGGAACCACATCCGCCTCACTAGATTCAAAGGTAATTCGTCAATCCACTCCTGCAAACTGTTTTGCAGTAAATTTAGGAAAGTGTCTCCATTAACTCTATTTTCGAAAAAATAAGGTCCAATGATACGGTTACCGATTATACCAGCCCCTACATTAAGAGACCATCTATGCTGGTGATCCAAGGGGATAATGAATCTGGGGTTTTCAGAACTATAATAGTGGAAATTATGTCGGTTGACGTATCCATTTTTATGAAATGTCGCTTCGTCAGTAAATAAAATGTTATTGAAAAAATCATTTTCTTCTCTATTTTTTGCTAATGCCCATGTACAAAATTCAAGTCTTCGATTGAAATCGTCTTGATCCAGCTCTTGTACCAGTTGAATATGGTATGGATGAAATTTATGTTTTCTAATTATTCTATTTGCCCTAGATTTAGCAACACCTCTCTCCTTTTCTAACTGCCTACATGAAATATGAGGATTTTCAATTAAAGTTTGCATAACAAGATATTCAGTTTCTTCATTTGCGGCTCTTTTCTGCCTTTCCAATTTTTGTTCGTAATCGACACATCCAGTTCCTTCAAATCGTTCTTTGAGTCTGACAAATGATACCTCATGAGGATGACGTTCGGCGTTGCTAAACCGTTGCGCATAAACTATACTTGCTAAAAAACAATTTTGATCACTTGCGCCCAAAACATAAATCATGTTAATCAATTCTTCACTAGAAAAATTCATTTTGAATCAGTTTGAACACCGTTACTACACAAATACAAGAGTTTGACATTTCGCCATGACAACATTTTCCCCGTTTTCATTTGTTTTTACTTTAGGATTGTTTAAGGCATCTTCGTACATTAAGTTCTAACTAAATGTTGACACTACCTACGCTTTTATAATAGCCAAAATAGTAAATATTCAAGAATAGTTGGTAAAATATCTGTTCTAAGTCTTTAGGTCGCGATTCTTAGCACAATATTATGAGCTGAATTTTTAATTTTGCGTCACTTGTATTATAATTAGAAAATTCGATAATAAAGCAAATTCTAAGGCGATTGCCATTGAAAACCAAATAATAAATGCAAAAATGTCAAAATCTCGGAAACTATGACAAATAGGTATAGGACATAACATAATGTTAATGTTCCTGCCAAAATCATAATCCTTTATCAATAATATATATATATATATATATATATATATATATATATATATATATATATATATATATATATATATATATATATATATATATATATATATATATATATATATATATATATATATATATATATTGAGAGGGTTTTCTTGGAAATAAGCCAATTTGTTTAAAATATTGAAATGTTTTTAATTTTCTACATTTGTCTTTTTGGATGACGTTTATATATACAATTTGGTCTTTTTCAAAATCTAAAACAAGGAGTTTTACACGTCATTAACATTGCTTTACAAAAACTTACATTATGCTATTTTCTTTACATGTACAACTATACGATTAATTTTATAGTAAATATGTTAGTAATTTTTAGATATACATAGTTATACAAGCACCTTTTAAACGTCTACTTTTCATTATATTATTCACAAACAAAAAAAGAGGCAAAAAAGAAAAAGAAAAGAAAAACACTCACCCAAAGAATTGATTAAAAATTTTATAAAATACGCGTTCACATTTTACGAAGAATCACACACATTTTGTAGCAGTTGTTCCGCCTGCAAGTCGCGACGAACACTATTTCAACAATGAATAATATATTTTGCTTAAACTGTTTATATCTTTTTTATCGTTGACGGCGTTCTGATTTTTTTGGATTTCTATCATTTCTAGAAACTCTCTTTTTTTGGTATTTTTTTCTGATTGTATTATTATATTATTATAATTAAAAGTGTGTTTTTTTGAGATTTCGTGGGTGATTAGGGCAGTGGTATTTTTTTTATCATATTTATGGCTTTTCAATCTGTTTTCTAAATACTGGGAAGTTTGACCAATATACACTCCTGAACAATCATTGCAAGGAATTTGGTAAATGATGTTACTTTTTTTGTTATTCGGGGTTTTTGTTTTTAGTTTGGTATAATGTTTGTTAAGAAGGTTGAAACCTTTGTGACACACTGTTAAATCATGTTTATCTAGAAGTTCTTTTAGCTGTTCTGATAGGCCTTGTATGTAGAATGTAAGAAAAAAAAATATATATATATATATATATATATATATATATATATATATATATATATATATATATATATATATATATATATATATATATATATATATATATATTATATATATGTATATATATATATATATATATATATATATATATATATATGTATATATGTATATATGTATAATAAAAGTTAATATATAAGTATAATAAGTTGTAGCAAAATTATGATTAGAATATTTAAATGATATGAATAGTTTATGTAAAATCAATTTTTTCATTTTTCCTCAAAATTGATTTTTTAATTAAATTTAATTTACAGGATAAAGTAAAAAAATATTCAAGAAAATTAATTAATAAACATAATAATTTCCTTCCATGAAATTTTTTGGGTCACTATGTAGATATTTAAAAAAAAATTGGCAATTCGATGTAATATAAACCTGAAGCTTAAGAAATAAACAAAATAGGAGACCTGGGGAGTTTTAAGAGGTCGCTCATGTACAGGGTTTTTAGTGTATAAATAGAAGACCCTTCACATTATACGTCAATCAAAGGTGTTTAATTTAAAAAAATAATCATTATTTTTTAAATGGATTAAGTAAAGTAATCATTATTTTACTAAATATTCTATAGACTATTAAGTTCACATCATTTTTTAATTAATACCTATGCAAGAAGTGGTATTAAAACAAACACGTTAAGAGAAGTGAACATGTTCCCCCGGTTTGTAAGATATCCAATTTCAAGTTTTAGATCTTAGGAAACTACAGTAATACAGTATTTATGCAGCTATAAAAAAATTACACGTCTGATACATATCATTCGCATTGATGTAATTGCTTCAAACGTTGTTGCTGAAAACAACTAAAACTCACTCTATTTCGTTTATTACAGCAGTTAAAGCCAGCCAAACTGCAATAGAACCGAGAAAAACTTTAGTCACGCATAAGGATAACACTGGAGATAGCATCGTTCAGTTAGTGTAATGTATTATTAAGAAATATGTTGCTCAGAGAAAAAAGTGGAATAGCTCACAGTGCAGTAAACGCTTCGTGTATTATTTCCCTTGTAAAAGGGAAGTAATACACGTTACGTCATCCGATGTAAAAAACGGTGGCCTGTATTTTTACGTTTGTTGACCAAATGAACGTGTTCTTGGACCCTGGTTGAGATCTTTCGTTCTGACTGTCCTATGTACGTGGCAGGACACTCTCCACATCTCACAGCATAAACACGCGACTTCGATAGAGATTCAGGTTTATCTTTCGTTGTCACTAAATATCTCTTCAGTTGGTTAATGGTCCTAAAGGCTATAGAAATATTTAGCCCTTTAAAGAATTTAGCCAACTGGTTTGAAATATTTCCAAAATAAAAAATTGTTTTAAAAGTTTTGTTATTATTTGAGGCAGCGTGTATAACGTTAAAGGACATTTTGTATTTGTTAAATAATTTAGTACAATTTGTTAATAGAATTTTGCGAGAAGCCGTTATTAAATGCTATTTGCTTAACAGTATTTAGTTCTTTTTTAGATGCGTCCTTAGATAGGGGTATTTTAAAACGTCTATAAAAGAAAGAATTAAAAGTTGCAAATTTATGTGTATGTGGGGAATTGGAATGAAACTGTATAATGTTGTCTGTGGAAGATGATTTTCTAAAAATCTCAAACTCTATTCGGCTACCATTTCTTATAAGTAAAAAATCTAAGAAAGTCAGCTTACCAAGACTCTCTTTCTCTAGGGTAAAGGTGATTTTGTTGTGGAGGGTGTTTACATATTTCAGAAAATCAGACAACTCTTGGTCACCTCCATTCCAGACCACGCAAATATCATCCACGTATCTCTTATACATGATCAGATGGAGCGCAAAATGACTTTCCATGATCTTACTCTCTAAGTGGTTCATAAAGACTTCGCTGAGAAATGGTGACAGGTAAGACTCCATAGCTAAACCCGTTAGTTGTTTAAAAAATATGCCATTAAATTTAAAAAAGTTTTGATCGAGGACTAAGGAGAGAAGAGTGATAAGGTTATCTTTAACTAAACAGACCGAAGACCAACAGACCGATAGACAGACAGACTGACGGAATCGAGAAAAAACGTTTTTTCTTAGCCAAAAAATATATTTTATCATAAAGAGGGATATGGGGATGACCTGGTAGTATTTTGATAAAAATTCAATATTATTCAATTTGCCTCAGATATACACAAAAAAATCAAAGTAACATATACTTTAATACAGGGTGGTGCAACCAAGATGGGGTGGACGATTGTGGGCAAATGGAGAGGAATTTGAAAAAACATTTTTGGGATATGATTGATAGTCAAGAACGCTGTGTTTTAAAATTATACCCATTATACAGGGTGGTCTGAAAAGTTCGTGGTTAACCAAACTTGTGTTTTTTTAAATGGGACACCCAGTATATTATTATTTTAGTTGATTCTCCTATTCGTTACGATCATTTTGATATGAGGTTTGTTGGGTCTAAAATTTATACCAAGGGAATGGGACGAGGTTAAAGTGGAAAAAAGGGTTATACTCCGGCCATTTTTTGAAAACAATTGAAGCAGGTATGGAAAAACCAAATATTCTATAAAATGTATTGTCTCTAGGATTACAATAATCGCTTGTAAGTCGTTCAAAATTATTCACTGTTATACAGGGTGGTCAAGTTTTGCAAATTTACCTTGGATTGAATTTTTTTAAATGGAACACCCCATACATTTTACTGTCATATTAAAGATAACATCGCCAGCTTTCAGAAAATACCCTATTTGATATCTTTCTAACCAACAGTTTTTTAGTAAATTAACCGTGAAACCAAAATTTACTCATTCTAACAGAAACGGTATTATTTACGTTGCTTAAATTGACTACCTATAAAATAAGGAGGCCATGATATAATCATAAATGAAAAGAAAGATTGACATTCTTGTCAAAACCGCAAAGTGTCAGAGAATTGGCATCAATTACCATTGTTTTTTGACGATAAGCTGAGAAATTGTTAAGTAACAATGAGTTTGAGTACTCCAGAGTTGATAAACATGACTTTTATGTTGGGCGAGTGTCAAAAAAACCCTTTACTAGCAAGCAGGGTTTATGCGGTACGATATCCCGATGCCGAAAAAAAACCAAGACCTGAAGTTTTTGCAAGTTTATTAGAGAGGTTTCAAGAAACAGGCAATGTTGCTTTTAAGAAACGTAAAGTAATTAATAAACCAGTTACCACTGAAGATAATGCTTTGACAGTGTTATTAACAGTGCAAGAAAATCCACACACAAGTACCAGGGAAATTGAGAGAGCTACTGATATTAAACGCACTAGTATTAAACGGATTCTGAAACAACATAAATATCATGCCTACCACATTGAATTACACCAAGAACTGTATGATCGCGATTACGTCCAACGACAAGAGTTTTCAATTTGGTTTTTAAATACAATTTGGGATAATCCAGGTTTTGTAGATAGGGTGCTGTTTTCAGATAAAGCAACTTTTAAAAGCAACGGCTTGGTTAACAAACATAATATGCACTATTATTCAACCGAAAATCCACATTGGATTCGTCAGGTGGACCATCAAAATAAATGGTCAATTAATGTTTGGGGAGGTATAATTGGCTGTCATGTTATAGGACCATATTTCTTTGAAGAGCATTTAACGGAGAAGTCTATTTAAATTTTTTGAGAAATGAGTTGCCCGTATTGCTCGAAGACTTACCTTTAATGTTAAGAAATTCCTTATGGTTTCAACATGATGGAGCACCCCCGCATTACCATAGGCATGTAAGACATTTTCTCAATAATTGGAAAGGAGAGCATTGGATTGGGCGAGGTGGACCAGTTAAGTGGCCTGCGAAGTCACCCGATTTAACGCCATTAGATTTCTTTTTATGGGGACATGTTTTAAAGAAGAAGTTTATAAAGAGGTTCCAACCACAGTGGAAGATATGAAGTTGAGAATAATAAGCAGTTTTCGCAACATTTCAAACCTGACTTTGAGAAAAGTGAAACTTTCATTTATGGATAGACTCGAAATGTGCCTTCAGCAAAACGCTGGTTTAGTTGAACATCTTTTATAAGTTTTAGTTACATTGTTTTTGTTGATTTATATTAAATTTATTTTTTTTGTAAAAAAAGATCTGTTATTAATACTGTCAAAGCATTATCTTCATTGGTAACTGGTTTATTAATTACTTTACGTTTTTTTGCAAGCAACATTTCCTGTTTCTTGAAATCTCTATGATAAACTTGCAAAAGCTTCTATCTTGTTTTTATTTCGGCATCGCATCATCAAAGAACAATATTTATTTATTTACTGATGACAATATTCTGACACTTTGCTATTTTGACAGGACTGTCAATCTTTTGTTCAATTTATGATGATATCATGGCCTCCTAATATTAAATTGTCAATTTTAACAACGTGAATTCAGAGTAATTCGTGTTAAAATGAAGAAATTTTGATTTCACAGCTAATTTACTGAAAAACTGTTGGTCAGAAAGGTATCAAACATGGTATTTTCTGAAAGCTAGTAATGTTATCTTTAACATGAAAGTAAAACATACAGGATGTTCCATTTAAAAAAATTCAATCCAAGGTAAATTTGCAAAACTTGACCACCCTGTATAACAGTGAATAATTTTAAACGACTTACAAGCGATTATTGTAGTCCTAGATACAATACATTTTATAGAATATTTGGTTTTTCCATACCTGCTTCAATTGTTTTCAAAAAATGGCCGGATTATAACCCTTTTTTCCACTTTAACCTCGTCCCATTCCCTTGGTATAAATTTTAGACCCAACTAACCTTATATCAAAATGATCGCAACAGATAGGAGAATCAACTAAAATAATAATATACCGGGTATCCCATTTAAAAAAACACCAGTTTGGAACTTTTCAGACCACCCTGTATAATGGATATAATTTTAAAACACAGCGTTCTTGACTATCAATCATATCACAATTTTTTTTTCAAATTCCTCTCCGTTTGCCCACAATCGTCCACCCCATCTTGGTAGCACCACCCAGTATGAATTGATAAAGCTGCATTTTTATCTTTGGTTATTTATGATCGACAAATACCAATTTTTGTTCACAGATTTTGTCGGGGAAGAAATCGAAAAGTAAGGCCGTTACATCCTTGGTGTCTGGTATGACATGGTAGGGAATCGAATACTTCCTGCATTTAACCGTTATGTGCAATGGCTAATTGATGATATTGAGGAACGACTAGAAGAGCTACTATTCAAAATGAATTGTAATATAATAATATGGCAACCTGATGGTTCTGTACCTAACAAGACAGTAAGGACTACTCAATTTTTGAATTTCAAATACCCCCTTTGATTTTCTTTTATGTGTGCATTTAAAGAATGTAGTATATTGAAATCGACCCAGAAAATTAAAAGATATTGAAATAACGATTAGAAACAATATAAGAAGGCTAAATGAAACAAATATAAATATAAAAAGCAGAATATTAATAGGTCTGAAATACGTAAAATCAAATAATAGTTGTCCGTTTTTACTTATTAATTATGTTTTTTAATAAAGAAGAAAGTAATAATTCTCTTTTATATATTGGATTTTTTGTTTTCATGACCTATTAACAAGCAAGCTTGTTTCAGTTATATATCACGAAATAAAATATTTAAACAGGAATATATCGAAAACAACAAGAGCTAAATATGCAAGTGTGTAAAAAAATGTCAACGTTGTGGTCGTTTCCGCTTATATCCGAAGTTAAATATACACAATAGATATATGGAAACTGTGTAATAAATAGTGTCAATTCCCTCGATAATATAAAAGGACATTTGTTTTCCGAAAATCACTTTTTACGCCATATTTTTTTATTTGGTGTTTAATTGTCTTTTTGATTTGATAATCAGCCTGGAAAAACTGCTCGGTTTTTGGCTATTTTCGTAGTCAATAAATAATAACGGAATAAAATGAAGGGAGCACGTATATGAACCACCATCCTGCACATAAAAGGAGTATTTATTTTACTATTATAAGGCCCCACATTTTAATATTGTATCCTAACTGATTCAAAGCACAAAAGAGTGGGTTATTAAAGAGCATTACTGTATACGAGGCAGAGTCAAATGAAAGTCTCAAAAATTGCCCGAAACAAAACATTATGTTAAAAATTAGAAGATATATTATTTTTGAGATCTAGAAGGTTCTGTTAATATATCGGCGGAAAAATTGAAAGCGTTGTTACACTGACAGTTTAAAAATGGTAGCTCCACAGGAACAATGCACTAGGGAGGATCAGCGTTCTGTTATTTGTTACTTGGACAGTAAAGACGTAATAGTTATTTATACTATAAGGGATGTAAGTAACATTTAGCAGTTGAGGACGAGTTTGTGCCCGAGCGATAGCGAGGGATGGCAAAAAAGTTCGAGATTGGTTAATGTACTTACATCCCATATAGTATATAACATTTTTCCCCTTCCCTGTATTGTATGTTTCTCATTAAATTATGAAGGCAGTCGTGATATGTTGCCAGAGCAACATAAGCAGTTTTTATTTTATCAACAACGTCAAGTTGACAATTCATAGCGAAAAGTTTGAATAAGTGGAATTGTTTGACTCTCTGTGAACAAAATGGATGTTTCAGACATAGAAGAATCAGCGAATATTACTTGTTTATCTCTACTACCGGAAAAGTTGAAAAAAAGGTATGAAGCAGCATATAAATCCTTCAAGAAATGGTGCCAAAGCAAGACGGCTACTGCAGTCTCAGAAACCTTGTTTTTGGCGTATTTCCACGAAAAAAGTGCTATATTGAAGTCACCATCAAGCTTATGGTGCGAGTACTCGATGTTGAAGTCCACCCTTTTTATAGGGGAGAATATAAATATTTCTAAGTATCCAAAACTTTGAGCATTTTTGAGAAGAAAAAATGATGGTTATAGACCCAAAAAATCGAATGTGTTTATCAGGGAAGATGTGAATAAGTTCATGCTTGAAGCCCTCGATGATATATATGAAGGTCGTAATGGTAATGGGAGTTGCTGGAGCGTGCCGTTCTAATGAACTCTGTGAAATGAAAATGGGCACTGTTAAAATAAGTCAAGAAGTCATAATTGTGACCATTCCTGACTCCAAAAATGGAATGTCACGTACATTTACAGTGACAAAAAGTGACTATTGATCCGCGCTTCTTTATGCGATATCAAAATGGAAAGTGCTTAAACCAGCCTGTCGGGAAAAATACGTTTTCGTCAATCCCAAGTAAAATTGCGAAATTTCTAAAGTTTGAGAACTTCAAATTGTATACTGGACACTCTTTTAGAAGAACGTCAGCAACTTTATTAGCAAATCCTGGAGTTGATGTATTAGCTATCAAGCGACATGGTGGATGGAAATCCGCTATTATTACGGAAAGTTACGTAGCTGAGAGCCTCAATAATAAAAAGGAAGTAGCGAATAAAATTTTATACAATAAGACCCAGCCAGAAGTCTCTTGCAGTGCTTCGACAGAAACATTGGTTAGAAATGAAGGATCTGTGGAGTCAGAAAATGTAATACACATCGAGAAGAAACGAGAAAACCTGTTTTCAAATTTTGTTAATAATGCGAATAACTGTAATAATTGTACCATTAAGATTCATTTAAATTAATATCACCGGATTTTTATAATGTATTGATGAAATCAAAAATTAAAGATACTTATAATAATTTTAGATTGTTATTTTCCTAGGGATGTAAGTTGACTTACATCCTGTCGTTAAGGGAAACCAATACCTCATTGAGTAACTTCCACTTACGTCTGTCAAAGCAGTGTCAAAATAGGTTGCTTATAATACAGGGAGGGAGAAAAACTTATTTATATGCATCGTAGAATAAATCTACAATATGGAAATGCACGTTTTTCACTCTGGCAAGTGTATGAATGGAGCAACAAATTGAAAAACGGGCTCATTTCCGTAGCTGATTCTCACCGACCTGGTCAAGGAAATCATATTGTAACGCTTGAGTCAATTAGTGAAAGAAGATTATTCTGAATGAAATCACAGCAGTTTTAAAAATGAACCATAGTTCTGTGCACCATATTATGTACGATATTCTCAATTTTCATAGTGTCAGAAAGATGGGTGCTAAAGCAATTGACCCCAGAACTAAAAAACGTCGCATTGGTGTTTGCGGAGAACTTTTGCGTGCGAAAAAACATTGAAAAAAAAACGTCGGTATAAAGTCGGAAGATGATTTTTCTGGTTGGTGACTGGAGATGAGTCATGAGTGCACTATCATCAACCTCAAAAATCACGAGAACGAGCAAAGAATCGCGCCACCCAAAAAAATCATACACAGCTATCGGCAAGAAAGGTTTCAAAACTATTTTTTGAATTTCTCGCCACAATCACAATCCAAATACAAAAACAAGACAATTATCTGATAAGTTTAATAAGCTGTCCTACGTTCTGGGTCCACTATGAAGGTATCCGAGGAACGACACTGAAAAATATCTGTTTTCTGGACGTTTCGGGGGAAAGGCTACCAGTCTTCAGCAAATCTACAAATAAAAAACTAAAAGCAGGATATTTCTTATGTTTAGTATCAGAAGTATAACCAGAATGGCTAATCTTTGACAAAATGTCAATGAATGTCAATTTAAAGGTGTTATTTTTAATTGTTAGAATAAAGTGTGAAAATATGTGTACCTAGAGTATGTTCATTTTAATTTATTGTCTTTTTTTACTTCAGTATTTAGAAAATTTAACCATGTGTTATTAAAATGAATGGAACAAGATGCCATAGAATTTATTAAGGCACTTTCTTTTATTTTACGTTTTTTGGAACATGGTTATTTTGCCAGAATACTAGAAGCATTCCAATTAATTTTATGATTGTATGTAGTACATGTTGGCATATGTTTGGTTAATAGCCTAGAGATTTCACCTATATAAAATTTATTACATTGACACGGAATTTTATAAGTAGCATTTTCTGGATTTTCTTGTTCATTGTTATGTTTTATTTTTGAAAGTTTGTTTCTAAGCATATTTTGTGTCTTAAAGAGATAGGTTTGTAATTGGTCTATTTTGGATTTCATTTCATATTCATAAAAACATTTGTCAATGAAATTATTAGGATAATTGTTTCGATTTAAACCATCTTTTATAAAAATCTTTTCTTCAACAAATAAATTTAATAGTCAGTTCTTTAGTGTTAATATGATTTAAAAAATCAACACGTGGAAACCGATCTTAACACAGGACAGGAGGTCGGGTATAAAAGCCCGTCTGAATCTCTCCGAGCTCATTCAGTGTTCAGATTTCGTGGAGTAAAGATCCCTGAAGATGCCTCGTGCAATCGAAGGCGAAACGTCGGATAGTAATTCCAATTTAACACGGTCTAATCCCAAGAACCATGATTTCTTAATTGACCAAAGCCGTGAAAGCTTCCGTTCTATGTTAGCTAACCTCTATGTGGAGGAAACCAAGAAGGATGCCAAAACTTTTGGCGATCTCCGGAACAGCAGGAAGTTACTCTACCAGTTTGCCTTTCTCCTTATATGCCGAGATGAGGATGTAGTACCGAAATCACTACAGGTGAGACATCATGTTACTTCTAGAACTGTCATCGAAGCCGTTAACCGAAGCAGAACAGTCCGTCCTTTTCAAGGGCCAAAATTTCGCAATAGCACCTAAAAGCATTCCCGTAGAAGACATAGTATCCTCCGTTGAAGCAGTAATCAGAAAATTACCAGTAAAGCAAGCTGATGAAGTCAGATATGAGACAGCGAAAATCATTAAAAACTCAAAACCACCGAAATCGAATCTCTCCGCAGCAGAAAAAATAGCAATGAAGACCTTAAATGAATGAAAACATTCTGGTCCTCCCAGCAGATTAAGGCAACGCTACAGTCGTCATGGACAGAACGGACTACGTGGGAAAGATAGCTCAACTTTTGGACAACAACACCTATAAGATTGTGCAGACAGACCCTACAAATAGAATAGACAGACGCATCACCAATCTGATTAACGCATCCGGTCTACCACCAGCGCAGGAGAAACCATTGAAACCAAGCAGCTCCAAGATTCCCAGGTTCTACGGTCTTCCCAAGATACACAAGAACAATGTATTACTTCGACCGATCGTCAGTGCAATAGAGTCGCCCACATACAAATTAGGTAAATATCTTTCAAAATTTCTTAATCATTCACAGATTCTTTTATAAAAAACTCTGCACATTTCGTAGAAAAACTTAAGGAAATTCGGTTAGATCCCAAAGATATTTTGGTCAGTTTCGATGTAGAATCACTATACACAAATGTTCCTGTCAACGACTCAATTTCCATTATATCAGACATATTGGATCATAATAATCTTGACAAGAACCTAATAGACCTAGTGGAAGCTTGTCTTACATCTACCTATTTCATCTTTCAAGGAGCGTTTTATGAACAAACTTCAGGGGCAGCTATGGAATCTCCTCTATCACCTGTGGTAGCGAATATCTTTATAGAAGCCTTTGAAGATATTGCTCTAACATTCGCTCCACTAAAACCAAAACACTGGTTCAGATATGTAGATGATACTTTTGTAGTATGGCCTCATGGACAGGATAATCTTCTCATATTTCTGGATCACCTCAATCAACAACATCATAATATCGAGTTCACAATGGAAATTGAATCTAATGGGACAATTCCCTTTATAGATGTATATGTTCAAAGGAAGGAAAATGCTACATTAGGACATACTGTGTATAGAAAACCGATTCATACAAATATATACTTAAATGCAAATTCTCACCACCATTCAGCACAAAAGAAATCGGTTATTAACTCACTTGATCAAGATTCTCTAACATCAGAAACATCGAAACTGACCGAAGCTCTGAGAGGGAATGGCTATTGCACTGAAGATATTACGCGTTCAATTAAAAAATATAGTAATCGAACTTCGCGAAAGGAAGATGATAAAGAGCCACCGTTAGGTAGTGTTGTTCTTCCTTACATACATGGCACTATAGACAAAATAGGATGATTACTTCGGCGGTCCAACATACGAACAATCTTCAACATACATAAGCAGATTGGACAATGATTGCGATCCCCAAAAGATATTGTACCTTTTCAAACAGAAGGGTTATACACAATTCCTTGCTCCTGTGGAGAAGTGTATGTGGGAGAATCAGGAATATCAACTTAGACTTAAGAAACAAATTGTTGAGTCTGCTGTAGCACTTTTAAATTGACATTCTGTCACAGATTAGCCATTCTGGCAATATTTCTAATACTAAACATAAGATATATGCTGCTTTTAGGTTTTTATTTTTAGATTTGCTGAAGACGGGGGTAGACTTTCCTCCGAAATGTCTAGAAAACAGATATTTTTCAGTGTCGTTCCTCGGGTACCTTCATAATGAACCCAGAACGTAAGAATGCGTATTAAACTTATCAGGTAATTATCTTGTCTTTGTATTGTGGTTGAAGCGAAAAACCCAAAAAATAGTTTTTAAATCATTCGTAATTCATAAATTTATGCTGACTCTTTTATGAGATGCAAACGGGATAATTTTGCCTAATGGGGTCACTGTTACAAGTGCCACATACTCAGAACTTCTGAAGAAGCATCTCAGGCCAGCCATCAGAACCAAAAGGCGAGGATCTCTGAGTAAAAATATTCTTTTACAACACGACAACGCGCGGCGACATGTTACCATATCCTTTTATTTCCCCTCATTGGCCAACTTAGAGGCATTAGGTGGGAAAAAATGCAAAGTCATGATGAAGCGATCCAAGCGCGACAAGGATTTTTTTCTTCAGGTATTGGAGCACTTGTGACACATTTTTTTTAATATTGATTTAATAAATTTGGTATAAAATGTTTTTAAGGTATTTATTTGATTCTGTGTCGTATGTGTATGGGAAGAAAAACTGTTTTACTTACTCTGCTTCTTCAATTGTTTCTGTCATGGCTAGGAAGACACAGTTGAGCAATATGGTGGCCATAACCAGATAATCGAAGTACTGATTTGTGCTTAGGTATATACAAATTTTTCGAATCGAGTTGAACGGGCTAAATATAAAAATCGAGTTCGTGGCTGTAAATCGATGGATGTAGTTTTTCCGGAACCTCTTTGACACTACGCAGAACGTCTGAAACAAAGAAAACTCGTTAGTCTGTTAGGTTACTTGGATTAGCAATTATTAGTAAAAGTATTTCTTGAAATGTCATAGGTCTTAATTATTTAATAATCTAACAGTTTTTAGGAATTCAAGGATAATTTAAACATAAGTCGGAAAAATGTTATAAATGAATTTCTTTTATTTACTAACAGTTTCATTGTTTTTGTTGACAACCTACTTGCTAGACGCGACTAAGCAGTCTAATGGTTTACTCATTAATTTTAATAACTAGAGAATTCATATTGTACTATTTTCACAGCAATATTTATAGATAGATCATACCTATTAAAAAAAATTAGCGGGCATTACCGAAATAAAAAAAACCTAAACAAACACTTCTTATTTGATAATTCCAGTTCAAATTTCCGACCTTTTCTTATTTGGGCAAATAAATCTATTGTCGCATTAGTATCAATCTGCTTACCTATGTTGTTGAAATCTAGTTTGTTTATAATTTAATTCTCTTAACATTATTGCCATTCTTTCTCTCAAATGTATGGGGTGTCAGCTATTTAATACTGTGTGCTGATATTAAGAGGTGATATCAGATTATCAAAATTATTACCAATATTTATCATCATATAAAAAGAGTACTTTTCATGAAAAGTCAACAGTTTTTGCGAAAATTTGGGTCTAATGTTCATAATTTTATATAATTAAAATATACCTGCACACAAAAGGTTACCTGGTATGTTTGATTTACAAAAATGAATCGTTTCCTGAAACCCAAAGAATTGAAATTTGAAATAAACTGCTGGCCATTTGCTTTGCTGCGTCTCAAAATTTTTACCCAAATTTAAAGCGGAATTTTTCAAAAAGGCTCTATCAGAGTTTTTCACGCTACCAGTTCACTAAAAGTTTTTGATGATGTCATTTAGATAAAAATTTCAAATTTTGGGATCAAGGGGTACTTCTTTTTTGAAATATTTTCAACTTCCTGTCACTTCCGGTTTAACCGGAAGTTGGTATCAACTTGCTTATTTTAAATAGAATACCCTGTATTTTATGATATTTTTGGATTCTACGGAGAATTTTAATGCTATTTTATGTAGCATGTCCTATACCTAGGTTCAAGCGTTCTTAAGATACTTGACCTTGAACCAAAAATGAGCCTTAGGGGTACCAAATTTTAAAATCTCATATTTTTGTAAATTTTGAAGATATAATCTTCGTATTTTGCAGACGATCGGTAAATAATATTAGGTTTCTATTTTTTTTATTGAATTTGTCTATTTTTATACAGGGTGTCCTAAATTCAGCGGCAAACATTCACATTTTCAAAGCCGCTAAAGTCCGTTTTTTTAAGTGGGACACCCTATAACTTCATGCACTATCAAATATAGAATTTAATTTTCTGTCGAACTGTATTAAGGCTATACCTATTCGTAACCATTTTCGAAATAATCAGGTTTTTATTAAACTATCATACGTATTTGCTAAATGCTTACACCTTCCCGTAGTAAGCAATGGAAAAACAATTGTTGTGCTTTTCTATTCAACATGACAGCTAATTTGAAACTTTTAAATTAAAATAAAATAACACTCAAAAGCTGATATTCTCAATTTATTTTATATTCGCGGAGAATGTTACAAAATATTGGAGAGAACGTGCCATGTTTTTAATGAAAAACATCCTCATTTATCGCCAATGAACAAGAGAAAATTCAAGAGGATTGAAACGAAATTTTTTCGTTTCGTAAAAGTTAAAGTTATAAAAAATGTAATAAATTGTTTACGTTATTTTTAACCATATCTACTAAGTTCGAGACTGTTCTAAACTTGTTTTAGTGAACTTAAAAATTATAGCAATCTAACAATCAACAATAAATAAATAAAATAATAAAATTGAATTATAACAAATGTTCTATATGCTGTCCGTTCATTTGAAGACACATTTCAATTCTTCTTTGTACAGTTGCTGTGGCCCGTTGAATTTGTCCGTTTTCTAATTCGGCAAAAGCTGTTCGTATCCTGTCCAGTAAATCTTGTTGGTTATTTATTGGGGAAGCATAGACTTTACCTTTGATAAATCCCCATAAATAAAAGTCTAGGGGTATTAAATCAAGCGATCGCGGGGGGCCATCTCCAAGGGCCATTGGGACCAATCCAGCGATCTTCAAAAATTCGAGATAATTGGAGATAAACTGTAGCGGAATTATGTGCTGGTGCCCCATCTAATTGATACCAATAATTTTGCAGCTCATCAATAGGAATTTCTTCTATAAATTCAGAAACCGTCCCTCGTAGAATTTCCAAATACCTATCACTGTTTAAATTGTCTTCATAAATACAGTACCGCACCTGATCATTTAATACTATACCGAAAACATTGAAGCTAAACCTCTCTTGAGAACGCGTTTCGCGTAAAGCGTGCGGATTTTCTGCTGCCCAGAAATGTTCGTTTCTTCTATTTGTTATTCCTTCTCCAGAAAATTTCCCTTCATCGGTCCAAAATATTTTTGAAAGGAATTGAGGGTCCTCTTGAATTTGCAAAAACATGAATTCGCAAAATTCTCCTCGTCGGACGTCATCACCAGGTCTCAAGGCTTGCACGTTTTGGAAGGAATAAGGGTGCATATGATGTTCGCTTAAGATTCTTGGACAGATAAAGAAGAAGTTTGCGTGGAAATAAGCTAATGTGTTTATTACGTTATCTTCGGCATTTGTCACTGGTTTCGGAACATTTTTTCTAACTTTAACCTTGCCAAAACGCAAAAAGTTCGTTTCAATCCTCTTGAATTTTGACTTGTTCATTGGCGGCAAATCAGGGTGGCGTTCATTAAACACACGACACGTTCTCTCCAAAATTTTATAACATTCTCCATGAATATAAAATAGATTGAGAATATCAGCGTTTGAGTATTCTTCCATTTCGATTTGGAAGATTTAGTTTATCACTGACAGCTTTCAAAAAATAACGCATACTAATCGTCTGTCATATTGGATCTCAATTGTTTTTCCATGGCTCACCATTGAAACATGTAAACATTTAAGCAAATACTTACGATATTTTTATAAAACCCAATTATTTCGAAAATGGTTACGAATAGGTATAGGGAACCTTAATACAGTTCGATAGAAAAGAAATTCTATATTTGATAGTGTATAAAGTTATAGGGTGTCCCATTTAAAAAAACGGACTTTAGCGGCTTTGAAAATGTGAATGTTTGCCGCTGAATTTAGGACACCCTGTATACAAATAAACAAATTCAATAAAAAAAATGAAAACCTAAGATTATTTACCGATCGTCTGCAAAATATGAAGATTATATCTTCAAAATTTACAAAAATATGAGATTTTAAAATTTGGTACCCAGAAGGCTCATTTTCGGTTCAAGGTAAAATATCTTAACAACGCTTGAACCTAGGTATAGGACATGCTACATAAAATAGCATTAAAATTCTCCGTAGAATCCAAAAATATTATAAAATACAGGGTGTTACATTTAAAATAAGCAAGTTGATACCCACTTCCGGTTAAACCGGAAGTAACAGGAAGTTGAAAATATTTCAAAAAAGAAGTAACCCTTGACCTTACCTTAATCCCAAAATTTGAAATTTTTATCTAAATGGCATCATCAAAAACTTTTAATGAACGGGTTGCGTGAATAAATCGTGCAAATTTTCAAAAGTTCGTAAGTCCCGAGTTTCTGCAATTTTTAGTTTTGTTTAATTTTGGGCACGTTATGATATTCTACTAACCATTATCTAAAACCAATTTGGCGGGTTTGTAATTCATTCATTTGTTTTTAATATACGGGGTAAATTTAATAATTTCTGAACTTCCATAAGAAAATTAATTTTAATTATTCTCTTATTATTTAAAATTAATAATGCTTACATAATTTTATCTTAGTTAATCAAAAAACTACAGCTGTATTATACAGGGTGTTATACAATTTTTGAGTCAGTAACATAACTAAGTTTTTGCAATTTTTTTAAAGATCCTCGCCAACATAAGTTAAGTTAATTTTCAGAGACCAAAGAAAGAATTGGCATTGACGCTGATACAATTTTTATAAACTATAGTTATATTTACCGAAACGATTTTTTACCTTTTGACAAAAAAAAGTTGCTATACAAAACCTTTGTTATATAAACTTTTCTATTAAATTTAATTTAATTACCTGTGTTAGGAAAATTGTATACACATTGATACAACTATAATTTCAAAACTAAAAATACAAAATGGCGACCTCAATATGGCGATTAGCCGATTAGATTGATATTTGGCATATAGGAGTTTTAGGCCATTTGCTTTACACATTTCAATTTTTTTTAATTGATATTGGTTGAAAATTTAAAAAATTCTAAGAATGCGGTTTTGGATGTTTAAAGGCTTTATGTGTCTGGAGGTGGCCAACGTTGTGCTGGTTTGCCAAGATTATCCTCACACAGGTAATTAAGTTAAATTTAATAAAAAAGCTTATATAACAAACGTTTCTATAGCAACTTGAAGGTTTTTGTCAAAAGGTAAAAAACCGTTTGGGTATATATGACTATAGTTTATAAAAATTGTATCATCGTCAATGACAATTCGTCTTTGGTCTCTGAAAATTAGCTAAACTTATATTGATAAAGGGCTTTAAAAAAATTTCAAAAACTTTGTTGTTACTGATTCAAAAATTTTGTAACACCCTGTATAACACAGCTGTAGTTTTTGATTAACGCAATCTTAACTAAGATAAAATTATGTAAAAATTATTAATTTTGAATAATAAGATAATAGTTAAAAATAGTTTTCTTTTGGAAGTTCAGAAATTATTAAATTCACTCCGTATATTAAAAACAAATGGATGAATTAAAAACCCGCCACCCTGATTTTAGATAATGGTTTGTAGAATATCATAACATGCCCAAAATGAAACAAAACTAAAAATTGCAGAAACTCGGGACTTACGAACTTTTGTAAAATTTGCACGCAGTATCATTTTCCGATTCCTTACAAATATAGATACATTAACAATAACATGAGAAAGGGTATCACTAACATCTTTGTTAAAATCAGTTATCTCTTGTCCCAGTTCTTCAAATAAAGTTTTATTTACATTTGAATGGCAACCAACATTGATACCGTTAGTTGCTTACTTTTCCTGCTGTATTAAGTATCTAAACTTGATTTTTTCAGGTAATGGTGTACTAAATGATGAAATTTTATTTCAGCAGGCTGATGCTCCACCACATTTTGTTCAGAAATATTAAGTCAAGTT
Organism: Kuschelorhynchus macadamiae; assembly: GCA_030620095.1. Taxonomy (NCBI): domain Eukaryota; kingdom Metazoa; phylum Arthropoda; class Insecta; order Coleoptera; family Curculionidae; genus Kuschelorhynchus; species Kuschelorhynchus macadamiae. The sequence continues at coordinate 1,949,450 of JAUTXW010000422.1, forward strand.
TTTTTTTTTGGAAGATGGATTGGACGTAGGGTACAAGAGAGTGGCCACCTCGGTCTCCAGACTTAACGCCCCTTGAATACTTTTTGTGGGAACACCTTAAAAATGTGGTGTATAAAGCTAAGCTCAATGAACTCTAAGATTTAAAGGAACGAATAGATTTCGAGTGTAGACGAATCGAGAAGGCTGGCATTCTTTTTAATGTATTAATTGTTTTCCCACAGTATTTGGCCAACTGTCAGGAAGTAAATGAACAACATTTTAATTGTTTGTTGTATTAGGTGTTTCTTTTTTGTATTAAATTGTTTCCGTTGTTTTTCGTAATAATCGTAATTTCCAAAGTTTTCTAATTAAACTTCATAAAATTAAACACGTAACCGATTTATAAAACTAAATAAGCAGAAGGCCGAATTCCTTAAAATACTTATTAATACATTTATTTCGAAAAACCTTTTCGAAATAAGCGGAAAACTTTACAGCCAAATATTTCTTTAGCTCTAAGCAAAGTAATCTGTTTGAGCTATTCAATCGCACCCTGTCATTTTCAATTCATTCGAATAAAATCTATGCAAAGAGAAATAAACGATTCGTGCTTTCAAAGGCTTTGAAGGAATAAAAGCGAGAGGAATCTTTTTAAGCGAAATAGAAACTTGGTATTTATCGGGGTTATTTTTAGTAATTGAAGGAATTTTTGTTTTTAATTTATAATAAATACTAAAATTTAGAGAATATATTTTATTAATTATTTTTATTTGGAATGTAGTTACTTTTTTTTAATATTAGTATTTTTTAAATGTTCATCAATACTTGGTTTTTTTAATGGGACACGCTATATATTTGTCAAGAAATTGAATGATCTTCTTACAAGTTTCTCAAATATTATTATGTTATAAAGTATTTTAATAAACCATAACAAAAATCTTAATTTTCATAATTTGCATTCCAAAATTTGGAGTGGGCCATGTAAACCAACGCTGCTTTTTATTGTTTATTTGAAAGCAGGTGACAGTTGCCCAAATTTTGTTCTATGTCGTGTCCTTACTTGTCTTTTTTGTATATTTTTTTTGTGATTTATTTTCAAATTTTGCTGTTGTTTGTATTTATTGCGTAGAAGTAATATTAGAAAACCAAACTTTCGAATATTTTGAGAAATACGATATGTTTTATACCAAGTAATGAAAATCTTGAAGAGGCATGTGGGATGTACTTTAACAGGTAAATAAGTTGATTTTTAAGTCTGTTTTTTCTCTGCTTAATTTTATTTAGATATCTAGAAAGTAAACACCCTTATATATCCACTTTTTTCCGAATAAAAGTAAATTTACAGGGATCATCTGAAAAATCTCGTTCAAAAACGTATAATAGATATATCGAAAAGTTTTAACAATTTTGGCTATTGTAGAAACTTACTATACAAACTTCAGTATAGCCAGTGAAAAAAGCGTAGGGATTCCAAAATAAAAATAGCACCCATACAAATTTAGGCTTGTCCGGCACTTATACCCTGAAGATGGTAAAAGATTTTGAAGTGAGGGTTATACCTATAATTTATTATATTATGATATGTGATCACATTATAAGACCAGAATCTGCCTCAAGTATAGCCAGTGAAAAGAGCCTTCTGCGTAGAAGTCTGAAAAGTTGGCCTTAATTCACAAACATTTTTATTTTTGTAAATAATGATGTTAAGGCCTTTTGGCGAATAATAAAAACCATTGTTATTATTATTATTATTATTATTATATATAATATAATTATATATATATTATTATTATATATAATATATTATACCACTACGCGGTGGAGGCTTGATGTTTGTGCCTTGTTGCTGAGAAATCTCCAAATGTTGCAGCTGTCGGAAATGCGAATTGACCAAGTCAACAACACCTTTTCTTCGTAGTAAGTTTATTCGGAGAGTTGATGACCATGAATGGTGTGACTTGTAGTTGGACATCACTAGGCAAGTAGTTCATCCCTCTAGCTCCGTGTTTTAGCTCCGTTGTTATTATTATTATTACATATTAAATTGTCATATGTGCAAAATATAAATTCCTCTTAGCCATGCAATGTTCTAACTAACCGACCAATCAGATTGCAGATACTGATGGATAGAAAAGTATTAAAACAAGCAACATTTTGTTAACGCAACGTAGTGTGGTTTTTTTGCTCTATTAGTTCAGTTTTTTTTTGTAGATTACCAAAGGATTAATGTAAGTCTAGGTCCGTAATTACTCTTCTATTATACTACAGTAAAATATAATACAAAAAATTGGGAAAAGCATATTAAGGGTAAGAATTCTACAAAAGCAAATCGCGACATAGAAACAATGAAAACCAATAAAAAGCTATTATATGTTTGCCCTTGAAAACGTATTTGCAGTGCTACGTTCCAATATTTCCTGCTTCTTCGACAGGAGAAAACTAAATATCTACAACCTTACACGCAAACTATAAAAGCAAGCATATTGCCAATGCAAAAAAGGAAGTGCCCTCGCCTCAGGTTTCATAGAAATATTAGAGAGGTGTTTGTTATTTTTAACGCTTTGGTCTTTGCCCCAAAATAAAACCTCCAGCATTATTAAGCAATGGTATTTTATTAATTGTTTACCCAACCCATATACAAATAGGCGATGTTTACCCAACTAGTTAGTATTCCTATATATAACATAAATATAAATAAAATCATATAATGACATTTTTAGAGAACCATCCTATTCTAGATAAAAATAGAACAAAAATTTGAAGAGCCCAGACATTATAGGATACAGGGAGTTGACAACTTGCACAGTCAAATACAAAGAAACTCATCTGTAGTAGACATTATTAGGCTTTTGGGATTATTACGTTTACTACCCACTGAATATAAGAAAAACATTATATGGATTAGTAGTTCACATAAAACACACGAATTTTAAACTATACAAAGGGCCATCACTAACACTTAATTTCAAAAAAGTTCCATACACATCGTTGAAACAAATAAAATACTGTAGGAAAACCCTACTAAGCTATGATATGAACTTGGTCATGACGACGAATCGTACAGGGTGGTCCAATAATAGATAACGTCGGCTGTAGCTCGGGAACTAATGACAGAACTTGAAGAAAGTGCAAATGAAGCAAGAAAATATCGCAATAATTTTTCTAGAATTTTTTTTATATTTTAAGGGGTAAAATATTTTTTTACGACATACCTATATTTTGTATACTAAATCAATTCTCCTATTCTTCATAGCAGTAAGACAATGGGCAAATACAGCCTGCGGAGCTTTTTTTTTGAAGGCCATTTAGATGGCCAGACACCACATTTGCGCCATCGTAACATTGCCCTATTAATTTATGTTTATAGTCAAATTGGTCCAACGTTTGATCCAATAGAGAATATAAATTCTCCGACGTTCTATCGGAGCTGACATTATAAAATCCTAAGAATCTCTCGACTACTGAACCTTCTGAATTAACGTATCTTAAAATTATGGAGCACTGGGAGGTTTGCGTAATATCAGTGGTGTCATCCACTTGCACAGAAAAAAACTGTGTGTTCATTATTTAATTTTCTACATGATCATTTAAATAATCAGAAATGCATTCAATTATTTCGTTTTGAATAGTTTTCGAGTCACCAGTAAAACATTTTTAATTTTTTCGTGATGATCTTTTAGTTCTTTGGAACTTCTCGATATTAATAAACCTAAAAGCTTTTTAAAAGTTCCCCTATTTATTGACTCGCTGCTCTCATCATGGCCGCGAAAGACTAACTCTTGTTTTTTAAGGTACAAAACTGCGTCAATTACCAAGCACATAAATAGTCTATTTAACCGAACGTTTTCGTTAAAATGTATTTTATATAGTTTAGCATTTTCTTTTAAAGAGTCAACTATAGTGCTTTGATTTTTTACAGATGTTTCTAGCATTGATTCGCATTTTAAATGCTCTGCATGAAAATCCGCTAAAAATGAGTTTTCATGTTTATGTAAAGACCTTCATATATTTAACATACCTGCAAATCCTTCCTTATTCCACACTAAGTAAACAACCACCACAAACTGAACGACACGTGGGTGTAGTGTACTGCGTTAGCAATTCACCGAGAGCGGTGTATGGCGCTGGTTAACATTATTCTTCTATGCGCTCGACGTCATCGAGTACGCATTGTCATGGCAACGTAGTAGGAAAATCGTAAACTAAACATAGCACCTCCAGCCAAGTCGAAGCCGTTTGCGCCACTGTTATAGTTGTTATAATAAAGTTCGCTTGACAGTTTTAAAAAGACATGCCGTCAACGGTCAAGTAAAATATTTATTCGAGATGTACAGGGTGTCCGGATTTGGTCGCAAAAGCCGGGTATCTCGCTTATTTTTAAAGATAGGACCTTGCGGTTTTCACGAACCTGAGCTAATTTTTTGTGAAACTCATGGAGCCGTAAACAAAATTTTCATAGCCTTCTTCGTTTATGAGATACAGGGCGAAATAGAAAATTTTGAATTTTGGGACCTCCTTCGTATCTCGGTTATCCTTTAACTTAATGCAAAGAGAAAAATTGCTGCTTATGCAGTTTTTTACGCTGGATCCAGTGGCGTATATTATATTATAGTATATTTTTCATTTGAGTTGTTATTTTTTAGATATGACCCAAAGTTGTGTTTTTTTAAACGGGACACCCTGTATATTTGTCCAGAAATTGATTTGTCCTTTTAAAAGGTTCTCAAAAATATATAATAGTATGGGTCTATTTTAATAAACAACAACAAAAATCCTAATTTTTATAATTATCATACCAAATTTTGCAGTAGGCTATGCAAAACGATGCCGTTTTCTTTTGTTTTCTTGGAAGCAAATGACATTTCCCAATTTTGTACGCATATCTAAAATATAGCCCTAGTTTTTTGTATTTATTTATTGTGTAAAAATTTATTTGTATTATTGTGGAAGAAAACCAAACTTTCGAACATTATGAAAAGTACGATATGTTAGCTTGTTTTATATTAAGTAATGAAAATGTTGAAGCGGCTTCTGATATGTATTTTAACAGGTAAATAGTTAATTTTTAGGTATGTTGAAATACTATTGCTTAATTTTTATTTAGATATCCAGAAAGGAGGCAACCTAATATATCCACTTTTTATGGGATAGAAAAGAATCTACTTAATCACGGATCATTTATCAAACCTCGTACGAAAACATATAATAAAGATAATCGGGAGGCTGAGGAAATTACTGTTTTGGATAATGCAGAAGCTTACCCTACAAACTCTTGTAGGGCCAGTGAAAAGAGCATAGGCATTCCAAAAACTAGAGTTTAAGAAATTCTAAAAAAGCACAAATACCACCCATACAAATTTAGGCTCGTGCAGCACTTACAGCCAGGGGATGCAGAGCGTCGGGTAGTCTTCTGCAATTGGTTTCGAGAAAGATGCGATATGGTTAGAGATTTTGAAAGGAAGGTTATATGGTCAGACGAAGCACATTTCAGTAATTCTGGTATACTCAATAGGCACAATAGTAGATTCTGGTCCCAGGAAAATCAACATCAAATATTTCCCAGAAGACAGCAGGGCAGGTTTGGTCTAAATGTATCCTGCTTCATATTAGGAACACATATAAAATTTTATATATTTGAGGGAAATCTAACAGCCAATTGCTATATAGAAATTTTAGAGGCAGCTATACCTGAATTACTTGACGATGTTCCGCTAGCGCAAATTAACGAAATTTATTTTCAACAGGACGGTGCTCCTGCACACAATTCTGGAATGACGAGATTATTTCTGGACAATAATTTTACCAATCAATGGATCGGAACAAATGGACCTATAAGATGGCCCCCTAGGTCCCCAGATTTGTCGATTTTAGATTTCTTTCTATGGGGATATCTGGAAAATAGAATTTACAAAGACCACTATGATAATGTTCAAGATTTAGGAAATACAATAAGAGAAAATTTTCGCTATTTACAAAATCATCCCGTTATTTTGCTTAATTCCCTAAAACGAATACGAAAATTGTGCGAAGCATGCATAGAACAAAATGGAAATCAGTTTGAACAGTTTTTTTGATTTCCTTGGTTACTGTAGTTCTTATACGACAGTTGATTTTTGCTGAAAGGCTCGTTACATAATAATTTATTACTGTTTTGTTCTTGTGTTACATAAATCCAGGTAGGTGGTACTTTTTTGGTGCGAAATTATCAATACATATTTTGATAAATAGATTTAATTACATATTTATTTTGATTTATTGTTAGTATGTAGATATTGTCAACGACTTTAAATAAAAGGCAGCAAAGGCATGTTGTTTATTAAAATAGACCCATACTATTATATATTTTTGAGAAGCTTTTAAAAGGACAAATTAATTTCTGGACAAATATACAGGGTGTCCCATTTAAAAAAACACAACTTTGGGTCATCTAAAAAATAAAAACTCAAATGAAAAATATGACTACGCCACTGGATCCAGCGTAAAAAACTGCATAAGCAGCATTTTTTTCCTTTGCGTTAACTTAAAAAATAATCGAGATACGAGGGGGGTCCCAAAATGCAAAATTTTCTATTTCGCCCTGTATCTCATAAACGAAGAAGGCTATGAAAATTTTGTTTGCGGCTTCATAAATTTCACAAAAAATTAGCTCAGATTCGTGAAAACCCCAAGGTTCTATCTTTAAAAATAAGCGAGATACCCTGCTTTTGCAACCAAATCCGGACACCCTGTACAGTTTATTTTTTGCCAATTAGGTGAATAAATCAACGTGAAAACTTAAATTTTAAGAGATATGTAATAAATATAGTTAGAAGTTTGCTTGTTTATTTTTCCTGGTGAAGTAGCACTTCACCTACTTCACCTGAATAGCCGTCACTTACGGATGAACTAGTAAAATCGTAGTGATAATTGAAGATGGTGGAAAAAATGGCGGCTAAATAAAATATTTGTAATCGTGAAAAAATCACCTTTTCAAGTTTTACACATATTCGCGTTTTAGCCTCCCTAGATGCCAAAAATATGTTTTATATATTTCGTCAGTACGTCCGTCGGTTTGTTTGTCTGTCTGTCAGTTCATGGTTTAACTTAAAAACCACTTATCCGATTGACTTTAAATATTCTGATAATATTTTGGTAAAAATCCAATATGCAGGAATAAGATTATCCAAAAAAACAAATTATCCCATTTTACCTCAAATTTTGCATATATTTTATATAGTAATGAACTGATAACATTTTGTATGTATATAAGATAGTAAAACAAAATGGCGGCCTTTTAAAATATGTAAACAATCAGCCTGAAAAAACTGCTTATTATATTAATTTCAATTTTTGTGCAAGTGTTCAGTGAGATATAGAGATAAGCGGTAAAGTTGTGGTATGAATTCAAGATAGCGGAACAAAACGGTGGTCAAATAACATTTTTGTTGATTTTAAATTTTGCAGAAAAATTAAATGAGATATAGGGTTAAACTGGTACGAATTCAACATGGCTTAACAAAATGGCGATACATAACAATGTTTTAAAAGACAGTATCTATGTGCTACTATATGAATACGTATTGAACTAAATTGGGCCCCACTTCTTTACTGTCCCTTATAAAAGAAAATATTGATAACGAGGGATGTTCCGAGTAAAGGAAACTTACTGATTTTTTTTAATTCTTTTAAGGTTATTTTCCCCTACTTTCTAGAAGTTTTAGGGCTCTATAAATGTCATGCATTTTTCCTCTTCTCTCAGTCAACTTATTTTCAATATAACACTGTAAACACGATCTTTTTTTTTCTGATAGATCTATTAATATTCCTAAAAACACTTTCGGTTAAATCATAAAATTAAAAAAAAATAAATGGTGATAATTATCTGTTGGTGAATATTTAAATGTAATGGTTGTTATTTTTTACAGTAGCATTTAAGAATGTACTGATCTAAACTGCTCGTCATAAAAAACGTAACACCTAGTTTTTTGGGCAATATTTGAAAGGTCATATTTCGAAAAGTACTTAATTGATTTTGAAAAACTTTGCAAAATCTGAAAAGTTGATTCGTTGGCTCACATGACTAATTTTGGGAATACGCTATTTATGATATAGCATATAATACAGGGTGTTAAATAAAGAGATGTTTTTTTTCCTAAATTTCATGTCATCCCCATTTATAGGAGAGTTAAGTTAGAGAGTCGCAATAATTTTTCATATTAACAGTAGGTCAATACCTCGGGGTGTTTTCGAGATTTTGTGGATATCTTAGCCTACTACGATTATATGGCAATTTTTATAAAATTGTTGTTATTCTACAGTTTATTCTTAAAAATTTACAAAAAATCTTTTGCGCATGCTGTAATTCAAGTTCTCTACTTATAGCACATGATCTCTCTTAAAACTCTGTAAAGTCAACGTATCAATAGATTTTGTAGTTTGTAAATTTTTAACACTAAACTGCAGAGTAACGATAGTTTCATAGAAATTGCCATATAATCGTAGTAGGCTATGGATACGCATTTTTGGTTTGTTTTGTACTATCAATAAACGCTACACGTTCACCAAACATAAAAAGTTATTCAAATCTTTATAACAAAATTTATCCAACAATGGTTCGTTTTGGGGATCGTGAATTGACAAACATTATAAGGTAAGTGTATTTTATTCACTTTTTTTCAAAAAAATGTAAAAATTCCTAAAACATTCATATTTATTGTATGTTTTAGACTCCATCAGCGTGGGATGTCTTTTCGGGGCATTGCTGACATCATGGGTTCAACACCAACATCCATATACAGGGCAATTGAACGTCACACGATACACGGGACCTCTGCTTACCGCAACATTGGACGCAGTGGTCGCGGCAGGGTAACGAACCTACGTCAGAACCGCCTTATAAGGATGTCTGTGCGCCGTTGTCCTACCCTCAATGCAACCAAGATCAACAGGGGACTTCGAGAAGAAGAAGTTTCATCAGCAACAGTTCGTAAAAGATTGCACGAATATGGACTACATGCTAGACGCTTGCTTGCTGTTCACCGGGCTGCCAGAAGGAGATGGGCACGTGAACATGCGAATTGGGGAATAGCCGAATGGAATAGGTGCATGTTTACTGATGAATGTAGTTTTAATATGCATGAAAGTGATGGACGCATTTTGGTATGGAGAGAAAGGAATAGTCGGTATGTAGAAGAAAATATGGAAGCTAGAGTAGCATTTGGAGGTGGTGGGATTACTGTATGGGGCGGTGTGATGCAGAATGGTAAGACTGATTTAGTAGTGTTGATAGGAGAAAGTATGAATGCTGAGAGATATAGAGAAAGGTGCTTAAATGAGATTGTTGTTCCTTTCGCTCAAGATTTCGGGAATGACTTTATACTGATAGACGATAATGCTCGTCCGCACAGAGCAAGAGTCGTTCAAGAATTTTTGAGGGAGAACAACATTGAACGAATGGAATGGCCTGCTAGATCTCCTGATATGAATATTATAGAGCATGTATGGAGTAGGATGAAACTGAAGATAAATGCAGGTGAGTATGTAATAAACAATTTGAATGATTTGGCAAATGCAGTGCGGTTAGAATGGGAGGTTATTCCTCAAGATTTTATTGCAGACTTGGTAAACAGCATGCCAAATAGGGTAGCAGACATTCTACGTGTAGGCGGTGGGCCAACAAAATATTAATTATCTTTGTTGCTTTAACGTGACAATATGGTTTCGTTATTTTGTTTAAATCATTTATTAAATTATCATTTAAATTAAATTAAGTTACAAAAGATTTTTGTAAATTTTTAAGAATAAACTGTAGAATAACAACAATTTTATAAAAATTGCCATATAATCGTAGTAGGCTAAGATATCCACAAAATCTCGAAAACGGCCCGAGGTATTGACCTACTGTTAATATGAAAAATTATTGCGACTCTCTAACTCAACTCTCCTATAAATGGGGATGACATGAAATGTAGGAAAAAAAACATCTCTTTATTTAACACCCTGTATTATATGCTATATCACAAATAGCGTATTCCCAAAATTAGTCATGTGAGCCAATGAATCAACTTTTCAGATTTTGCAAAGTTTTTCAAAATCAATTAAGTACTTTTCGAAATATGGCCTTTCAAATATTGCCCAAAAAACTAGGTGTTACGTTTTTTATGACGAGCAGTTTATATTCACATTCTCGCCACTTTCAATCGACCTTTCACAATAGCCCCCGCTCGTTATAAGATTTATAATGAACCAACTTGAAATTAAGTCCTTTATCAGGAGTTCATCAGTGGAGACGGTTTAATTGTTAGTGGCGGCCCGGCTGTATACATGAAATTCATGTCTAGAGTCTCGCCTTTAGTTTCAACTTTATTAATAGACGCCTCTATGAGTTAGTAATTGAGGTATACTTAGAGGTATGTTTTCATATGGGAGAGTATATGACAGGGTTATTACCTTTTTAGAGGACAACCCTTTTTAAGCCAGAATATTATATATCTACATACAGTGTGGTTACTAAAGTGTGCAACATATGCGAATTTTTTTTATTAACTACACAATGTAAATAAAAATATTGCCAAAAGTTGGTGCATCCTCTATAATCATATAAACTGTACTTAGAATGGTTGCAAGCCAAACAGCATACAGTGTAGGTCAAAAAATAGTAAAATCATGCAAGAGTAAAGTACTCTTATTTCGAAAGATTCATTTTTTGATAATTATCATAAACACTTTCCTCGTTTAATCAAAATCAGATCAGATTCGCATAATTCCGTTCAAATTTAAGTATACTTGTGAAATTAACTTGGATTTTTATTTTTTTAAGGAATCATAAACTTCAGGTTTGTTGCAACGATATTAAACACAACTTGAAAATTCCGCCAATAATCTTTTTAACAAGATGAAACATTTATGAAGAAAATATGCTCATTAAAAAACTTTCATTTGAAGTGCAAAATTATAAAATTGTTATTAAATAACTGTACACATTAATTGACAAACCTGAAATTCGATACCAAGATAATCGCGGAAACCCATGGAAAAAACAAACGAGGGTTAGAAGTAGAAATTATGACAGTTCGGTAGCGTTAATATTTCATTCTAGAAGAATAATTATATTATTACATATTAACTTTATTTGATTTAAAATACCTCCTCCAAGATAATTAACGCTAGTCGAGAAGGCAGAATTAGTTTTAATATGTGGGGATAATTATAAAACAGTGCGTGATGCAGCAGATATTTTCAATGAACGACATACAGACAAACAAGTTCACTACTCAACTGTAAGTAGAATTTTAATGAACTTCAAAAAGACAGGATTTTTTAGACTATGAATATAAAAATGAACGTGCCAAAATCCAAATTTTGTTATTGACAACAGAAACCAGTATTACCAAAAAACAAACGTGTGGTGCGGTATTATCAAGGAAAAATTATTGGGTCCGTTTTTTTTTTTCGCCGAAGCCTAACTGGTGATACCTATTTACAGTTTCTGGAAAACGAAATATAGGATTTTTTTGACAATATAAGTTTACAAGAACGGTATAAACTATGTCCCACTCATTCTACTAAAAATGTTTCTGAATGGTTAAATGGGAAATTTGATACTAAATGGTTAGGATGAAATACCGATCCACGGTGGCCTCCTCGTTCCCTAGATCTTACCCCGTTAGATTTTTTTATGGGGATACTTAAAGCAAAAAGTTTATAAGGATCGACCATTTAATCATGATGAGGAACTTGAAAATTCGATTTGTTTCCATTGCAGAAATATTCCAGTAAATATCTTGCGAAGTACTTTTAGTGAATTTTATGACCGGGCATTTAGATGCATTGAACAAGAAAGTGGGCACACAGAAACGCTTAGATAATTTTCATTTATTTATGTACTTCTTTAAATGTTTTTTTACTTCATGCTGATTTGTTAATTGTTAAGTTATAATAAACATTTTTTGCGAACCTAGTGGTATCACATTCAATTAGATCTCGATGCGTTTGATTTTTTGTTAATATTAATTCACATTAGTTCACTTTTAACCCTTATTTATTTTTTCAAGGATTTCCAGTTTGTCAACTATATGTACAGTTCTTTAATAAACATTTGAAATGAAAATTTTGCACTTCAAATGAGTGTTTTTTAGTGTGTATATTTTCTTCAGAAATGCTTCATCTTGTTAAAAAGAATATTAGCGAAATTTCCAAGTTGTGTTTAATATCGTTGCAACAAACCTGAAGTTTGTGATTCCCTGAAAAATTAAAAATCCAAGTTAATTTTAGAAGTATACTTAAATTTGAACGGATTTACGCGAATCTGATCTGATTTTGATTAAAATATGAAACTGTTTATGATAACACAGGCCAACACACATTTTGGTGACCTCGATTTTTTAACTGTTCCTGGGTAATTTTTGGATGCAGAATGTAAAAAAGTTCTCAGATTTTGTCTGTCAGATCTAGTTACAAAAAAAAATTGTGTATATATTTTTTGTTATAACTGTTATAATATATAATATTACTATTGCCAGTTAAAAAAACAAAGACACATGGATTTAAGTATTTATTGCAAAAACTTAATTTACATAATTACATTTACACCTAAGTTTTCTGGAAAACGATCTAGGTGGCTGTGGAGGTAGTCAACTTTTATACTCATGTTACAGCCGAGAATATTAAAACTTGAAAGCATAGTTTCCACTAATTCTGCGTAATTCTCTGCTTTATGATTGTCAAGAAAATTTTGTACTACTTGAACAAATGAACACCAGCTTTTAGTTTTTCCGTACTAATGCCAGGAAATTTACGTGACAAATACCCAAAACAATTTCCATCTCGATTTAAAGCCTTCACAAATTGCTTCATTAGGCCTAGCTTGATATGCAAGGGCGGAAGTAAGATTTTTTCTCTCGAACCAAAGGTTCGTTGATCACGTGTTGCTTTCCTTGAATCATGACATCTATTGAAGGCCAGTTTTTGTTAACCCAGTGCTCATTTTTAGCTCTGCTGTCCCAAAGGCACAAAAAACAAGGATATTTTGTATAACCACTCTGCCTTCCAAGGAGGAAGTTAACCATTTTTAAATCAACACAAATTGCTCACTGATGTTCTTCGTATTTAATTTTTCTCAAAACTAATGCAATTGTTTCATAGTCTTTTCTCACCGTAGTAGAATGACCAATAGGAATTGAGCCATATTTGTTACCGTTAAGTAAAAGGACACATTTTAAACTACGTTTTGCACTGTCAATAAAAAGGCGCCAATCCTCTGGAGTGTATTCAGGCAAACCCATTTGTTCTAAGAGCCCCTTTATATTGTTACAGAATACCAAGTAATTTTCCTGAGCGAAAAAAGGCAGCAGATCCTTATCTCTTTTACGATAAAATATAATATTAGTACCTGGACAAAGCAGATTTTTTTATTTTAATCTGCATGCAAGTAATTCAGCGGATTCCTTTGAGAGATTCAGGTCTCTTATAAGATCGTTTAGTTCTTCTTGATTGAAACACTGCGGAGTTGCTAAATCTGCTTCAAATTCAATGTCGTTTTCTGATTGAATTCTTTGAACTTGGTCAGACGTTGATGTTTCTGTATCATCTTCTGTCAGTTCGGGTAGACTGCTGAATGATGGAACGGGTATTTCTTCCGAATGCGCTACAGGCCTTCTTGCAGAATCTGGATCAGGATATGTCCATTTGTGTCTATTTTTTCTATTTATGCCTTTAATATTAACGAGACAAAAATAGCAGTCGTCATGATGGTTTCGCGGTTCTCTCCAAACCATTGGTACACCAAACTTTAGGCACTTCCTCTTTTCAGTTGTCCACTGTCGCAAATGTTCAACTCACGTTTTACATATGAAATGTGGGGCCCAAGATTTATCTTGATCTCCTAAATGAACGCCAAAATACGCAAGATAAGCTATTTTCACAAAGTCAAAAATGATTTTTCTGCTCTCTTTCAAAGTGTATTCACCACACACAACAAAAAACATCGGGATGATTTACACAGGTACGTCTGCTTGTGGATGCCATTGTTTCAGTTTAGTATCTTGATACCAAAATTTACACAAAATGAAAGCACAACTTTACTTGGGAAAACTCAGTAATATACTAAATCGAGTACAGCCAAGCAGGTATAGAAGGATCAGGTCATAGGCAATTACAGGTATAAAAGTAATTAAGACCAGTGTATTGAGTAGTTCCTAGTATAGGAACATTGGGTCAGGGACAATTCCAGGTATCCATTTGGTTAATTAGATTCTGGGAAATTTCTATTTTGACGATTAAGTACGTATTTATCTCTTTATTTGTTGTTTTTTATCAGAAAAAAATATCAATTAACCTTTAACCTGTATCTCAAAAACTAGATCTGATAGAAAAAATCTGGTGGCATTTTTGGAATCAGCACTTTAAAAACATTTAAAATCAGATGTTAGATTTCCGGCACCAAATTTTTGTTTTCATTTTGTTACCCTGTGTAATTATCAAAAAAATCAATTTTTCAAATACTTTTTTGATTTTGGTATCCAGGCATAACCTTTGATGCTAAACAACTTTTCTTTACAACATTTTGCTGAATCTTTCGAAATAAGGGTACTTTACTCTTGCATGATTTTAATATTTTTTGACCTACCTTGAATGCTGTTTGAGTTGCAATCATTCTAAGTGGTACACTTATATGATTATCGAGGATCCACCAACTTTAGGCAATATTTTTATTTTGATTGTGTAGTTAATAAAAAAAATTCCTATAGGTCGCACAGTTAAATGACCACACTGTACATGGTGTTCCATTAAAAAACATAAAATGTTATAATTTTTTGCAATTTGCGATGCGCCTTTATTTTTTGTGACATTTAAAAAAGATAATACGCAAAAAACCCTTTGACTTTGTATTTAAGGTGTGTTTGTAGCTAGCTAGTAAAACAAAGTCTCTAGGTAGGGCATAAAATATAAAAAAAAACCCTGTACTAACTATTTTAACAACAGTGAAAAACTTCTGAAGGTCGCTTTATCCGAAAGCGCTAAAATATTTAATAAATAGCGATTTCGAAACTCAGAAGAACATACAATTTATAAATAACAAAAAAACGAGGTAAAACTTGAAAAAATGGACTTTCATTTTGTCGGCACATTGCCTTTCGGGTATCTTAGCACTTTCCTAAAGAAATTCTCGGGGAAAATACAAGAAGTAAATCCTTTCATCCTTCTAGTATAAATGAGAATCCTGGAAATTTCCCAGTGAAAAGAAAACTGATTTTGAGCGAATGTGATGAGTGCCAAATAAACTTATAAGAAGATTGAGAGCGAAAGCTTTTAATATAAAAGTTTTAAAGTTACTTTGGTTAGTTATTTCGTGTCCCTAATGAATTCCTAAAACTTTAGTTCGTGGGTGATGAGATTGCAATAAAGTCTAAAGTGAGACTATTATTGTCAATAGCAACGCTTCGTGTTATATTAACACTTTTTCCAGCTCTTAACTTAGTGTTAACATCTTAGTGACATTTAGAAAAATAAGTATATATACAACCAAACATAAGTATATATACAAACCAACAAATTATTTTTTATAATTTACCATCTCCTGAGAGGCTTATTTTTTCGAGATACAAAGAAATGGTTCCTACGAAAGTTATAGGGAATTTCCTAAAGATTTACATTGCGGCAATTTTAAAAACAAAAGACGATCGGAAAAATCATTAAATCACCATCAACTTTGTTATTTTAAATGGGACATCCTGTATTTTTTGACATTATTGGATTCTCCCCTTTCCAAAAATATATAATTTTGTCTATAATCAGAACAGTAGTTTTTGACATATTCCACTTTAAAGTTACCATATATGACAATTTCATAGATAAGCAGCCATAATTAAATCGCGGTACCCATGAAATGATGAAATCGCTTTTTTGCATTTTCTCTATTTTACGCAAAATTTTTATTTTTTTAATTTTAAATACTGAATATGTATTCAAATATATTTAGATGAGTCTATGAATAAGCGCCACTCACGAGGAGAATGTTCAATATCAAGTTCCTGCATTAAACTATCTATATCAGTACACGCACACAACGAATTTTCCATACTGTAGAATTCAAAAAACATAGCATTTCTTCTTCTGCAATTCGTAATTTTTGTTTCTTTGGCTAATAGGTTCCATTCCTTAAGACGGGAACCCAGAAGTTCTGACTGTTGCTTGGATAACCCCAAATCACGTACTAAATCATTTAATTCACTTTGAACAATCAAATGTGGCTCGCCGGAACTGGGACCTGTGGTAAAAGTGGGATCGGTGCACTGTTCATCTGAGCTTCCTGATGATGCTTTATCTCCATTATCTCCCAAATCAATAGCTTGCCAATTTAAAGGCGCAATCGGTATTGGCAAATTTGCATTATGAGGAACAGGTCGTATGACAGATTGCAAATTTGGATATTCTATATTGTGCTTTCCCTTTTTGGAATAACTTTCAGCCTTTGTCAGGCAAAAATAACAATCGTCAGAATGACTGGTGGGTTCTCGCCATACCATTGGAACTGCAAAAGGCATACTTTTCCTTTTTCCCTTCAGCCACTGCACCAATGATACACTACAACTAACACAGCACACATGGTAAGCCCACCGCTTATCTTGATCCCCAATTAACTTACCAAAATATTTAAAGTAGGCTTTTTTACATTTTCGGAAAATGGCCTGGCTTGTGATTTCACCAGAAATTCTCCAATATTATAACAAAATTTGTCAGGAGAAATTTTGCAATTTCGACGCGTTTGACTCGACATTCTCGTCTTCACATACACTTGCTTATCGATACACAGAGAACCACTCAATTCGAAACTCAACAGAAGAGTGATGTTTAACGTTTATTTTATAACAACCCAGTCTAGGTAATTTTTCCGTTGTAAAATGGATCCATTTTAGCCGCCCCACAATAAAATTGTTCACCTGCCAATATAAAAGGTTCTAATTAGGCTATTAAAAAATGGTACGTATTAGGGCTTTCCAAATATTTTTTTTATTATTGGGAGGGTGTTTCCATTGTGAAAATAATGCGCTGGCCTGTGTTAGAAAAATCTTGTCGGCCAGTGTTATTAAAGCTGCATTTAATGATAATGTTCGTTCGATAATCAAAATGTGTAATTTTTCGTAAATATTTAAATATTCCAGCTAGAAAGCGATGATCCTGATTTTCAGATAATATAATCCGTTACAAAATATTTGTACTAAAATTCTTGGCCAGTCTAATGTCAGATATGTACAAAAACTTTCTTTACTATTATTTAATTTTCATTTAACTTTGATAAACATGTCAAAAATCTCACTGTTTGTTTGAGTGTAATGGAGCATTTAATAAAAATTGGAATTGGAAACAATATTGTCCGAATTCTTAAACACAGCTACACCCTGTTTAAGTTTATTACAACTAGTATATACCACAGCTTCTAGTCAAAAACATTCTAAGCTATTATCCTATTTAAATGCCTATTAATTAATTAAAATCAAAAAATAAAAAATTTCATAAAATATATGAAAATGCTTATATCCTTTTGAAAAAGCAAAGAGTTTCCAAAGGTTTTCTTGTAAAATTTGCACATTTGGTTATTCTTTTAATATCGTTCAAAAGAGTCAAGCCTTCTTTGCAAATTTTGGAAAGTTAAATCAATTGCCGCACAGACTGATGTCGTGTTTTATATATTTTCAAAAACGAAAATCAGATTAATTATGCTTATTTAGCCTGTTAACAGCATATAAGCTACTATATTTAAATAGAATAATCCTCTTAAGTAAGGGTTTATCCTTAATATTTGCTATTTTCCAAAACAATTACCATTGTTTCGTTTGTTTCCCTCCTTGCTAAAACTATGCTGTTAAAGCTTTATCAAGATTAATTTCGGCTTTCCGTTGGTAAATACAATATGTAAAGCGTCTCAGTTTCAATGGCATTTACAATAATGACCGCTTAAATGAAAACTAATTATAAGCTGAGCGTTTCACGTTTTTGAGGTGTTTTTAATTATAGAGTGGGAGAAAACGTATTCGTACAGTAACAGCAAAAAAAATCGGTAAATTTTCTTTACCCGGAACTTCCTTCGGTTTGAATGTTTCTTTTTATTAGGAGTAGTGAAGTTTGACCTGATTTAGTTCAGTACATAGTCGTTTAGTAACACATATACACTGTGGTCCAAATTAAATTGGAACCTTTTTTAGGCTTTATTATTTTTCTTGTTTTTGGACCGGTTTTAAAGATGTTTTGATATGTTTTAGTTGAATCATTTCTGCGTTAACTCTCCACTTATTTCTTTGTACACGGTACGCAAAAAATCGATTCCAATATTTTTACGATTTCATGTTAAAATGGTTCATTGATTTTTGGATAATGACCAGCAATTTGAAAATTTTGATTGAATTAAGTTTGTATGTGCTGAATTCGGTAGGTGTTCTGAAATTTCAAAAATTTCAAAAAGAAGAGCAAGAAAAAGGAATTATAAAATAATAATACATTTTTTATTTATTAAACTCGAGAAAATTGAACTTTAATTTTTTAATTATTAAAAGCGCATCAATTATGAAAAGTAAATAACATAAAGGACAAACTTTTTAGAAAGGTTTTCTTTTTAAATCATTCTTTATTCATTTTTTTGTATCATTCTTTATTGTTTATTATTCTTCTTACTGAAAAAAAAGTTATTGGCTATGTTTTCACGAAAAAATTGGAAGCTTAGTATAATTAGTTACTTTTTAAAGCATTTGCGCTTAACTGATGGATCTGTGCGGGTAAAGCCTGGACGTGGCAGGAAAAGATCCACCAGAAGCCTTGCCAACATTGAACAGGTGAGAAACATTATTCAAAATGCCCCATCTTATATTTCGGTAAGTTGTCGAAAAAATATCTACAACAACGAGAATTAGTAGAAGTTCAGTAGGAAGGATAATAAAGAATGACTTAAAATTAAAACCTTTTAAAAAGATTTATTGTCAAAAGTTAACGGCTGATGTAAAGCAAAAACGTGTTGAAAGATGTGAACTTTTATACAAAGATTCAGGTGCTGGCGAGATATCAAAAAAATATGGTTTACCGATGAAAAAATATTCACTCTTCGACAACCAAAAAACCCTCAAAATAAAAGCGTATAATTTGCCGCTGATTTGAAAAACAGAGATGTTCCTTTAAATCAGTTGCTAGTTGAAAGAGTGCGTTTTTCAGAATCGATGATGGTTTCCGTGGAAGTTTCCATGAAGGGAAAAATCATTTTTGTAGATGAGAACGTAACCAACGAAAAATTTTATCTCATATATTACCGGAAATCGAATATATTTGTGATAACTATACATTCCAACAAGACGGTGTACCTGCATATCTCTAATGGTACCATTAGATATTTACGAGAGAACTGCCCAGATTTTATAGAACCTTAGTCTTGGCCCCCAAACAGTCCGGATCTTAACCCAATGGATTATACAGTATGGAGTGTTCTGGAAAAAATAGTTTACGAAGATGTGGTGGTTAACACTGTGCAGGAATTAAAAGAAAGAATAATAATGTGCTGGCAAAATCTTAACCAAGAAATATTAACAAAGTCTATCTGATTGTGGCGCCGAAAACTACAAGCTGGTGTAGAAAATCAAGGTGGTTATATCCACCATCAGTTTTTATAAATTGTTGATGTTATCTACTGTTTATAATAAAATAATTTAAAGTTCATTTTTCTCGAGTCTAATAAATAAATATATTTTATATTTCCTGTTTTTTGCTCGTTTTTTTTTTTTGTACATTTTTGAAATTTCAGAACACGCCAATTTTGATTTTAAACAGTTTAATATACTTCAGCAAAATACAAACTTATGGGATTTTTTGCCGATTAAATAACTCTCGAATGCCACTTAAATTAAAAAATTAACTATTAAAAATTTAATTCAATCAAAATCTTCAAGTTGCTGGTCATTATCCGAACACCAATGAACCATTTTAACATGGAATCGTAGAAATATTGGAATCACCTGATTTTTGCAACGACTTTAAAATCAACGTTTTAGAAAAATTCGATTTTTTGGCGCACCCTGTACAAAAAAATAAATCGAGATTTTACAAGTAACTCAGAAATAATTCAACTAACATATCCAAAAATATTTAAAATCGGTCAAAAAATAAGAAAAATAATAAAGTTTAAAAAAGGTTCCAATTTAATTTGGATCACAGTGTATACTGACTTATTTTTTTTGAGCGTCATTTTGTTCCATCATATTGGATTCCTAGCAATATTTTACCAGTTTGTGTCTATGACACACTTGAATTTTGGGCAAAATTTAAAATAAATTCAATAAATAGTTTTTACCTCGGATTTTACATTGACAAATACCGCTATTGGGTTTCGTTATACTGAATTCGTACCTGTTTTCCCTATGTCACGTTTAAATTTTTTGCACAATCGGTTAAATAAAATTTTTTACGTTGATTCTTTAAAAAAATTATTTGGCCGCCATTTTGTTCCGCCATCTTGAATTCGTGCCACATCTGTACCAGTTTATCTCAATATCACACTTAATGCTTGCACAAAATTTAAAATTAATCTAATAAATAGTTTTTCAGGCTGATTTTTTTAGGCAACCGTCTTATACCGGATATTGGATTTTTACCAAAATATTACCATATCATCCCCACATGACCCTTAATTTTTCACTAAAATTTGAAGTCAATCTGTTAAGTACTTTTTAAGCTATACCGCGAAATGATTGCCAAACAGACAGATTGACAGACGTACCGACGAAATTGATAGAACATATTTTTTGGCACCTAGAAACGGTAAAACGTGAATACATATAAAACCTGAGAGGGTGATTTTTTCACGAATACAAATCTTTTATATGGCCGCCATTTTGTTCCGCCATCTTGAATTTGTAACACAGTTTTACTAATTAATTCCTATACTACTATTTGAAATTTAAGTAGTCTTTTTAGGCTGAATTTTTAAATATTTTATTATGCCGCCATTTCGTTCCGCCATCTTGCATTCGTACCAAAATTTTACCAGTTGATTCCTACGCAATACTTGATTTTTGTGCAAAATTAAAGGTAAATTAGACAAATAGTTCTTTAGTAATAATTTTTTTTTCATTAATTTTTGACCAAAATTTGAAGCCAAATCGATTTTGCCGCGAACAGACATACCGACCGACAGACAGACACACAGACCGACGGAATCGAGAAAACCTCGTCTAGGGGCCCTGAAACGTAAAGATCTGGAAAAATCTCGGAACGGATTTTTTTCACGATTACAACACTTAGATTTTATGAGAGAAGTAAAAAAGGGCCTATTTTGAATATAAGGTCTTTCTAAAGATGGTAAGGTGTTCTAGAGGGAGGTAAAGAAGCTCAACATGGTTACTACGAAACCCAATAATGAATTACCTGAGCATCTGCCTAAAGTACAGAAGATATATTATTATTTTTTGAGTGCCCTTCCCAAACTATTAACATAACAGTTAATAGAAAATCAATTTTCATTTGAACCGACAATTCATCGCACTTTCTTCTCAATAAAGTCCAAATCTGAGGCTATGCTGCCCGCTAAAGATGCCTACCCAGCATCGAAGTTTCGATAAATCGAGTACATCTTTCTTTGAAGTTTTTTCGGAAATATAATACAAGCACTAACCAAACCCAATGGATCAAAAATGTGAGCGATCTCAGACAAAATTTTACGTTTGGTGACACTATCATTCACTGACAAAGTGCCAACCTGATATGTAAGAAAATCGAATTCATAATGCCAAAGTAGTCCCAACGTCTTGGTTTTTTCTGCTTCGCCCAAATTTAAAACCTGATCACCATTATCGTCACCTGCGTTCAAACCCTGCTGATCTTAAAATATCAGACACTTCTTTACATGTTTTTACAGCTGCTCTCGGTGCGCCAGAAATTAAATCGTCGACATAAAAGTCGCGGTTTATGATTTTTGAGGCCTCTGGAAAGCTCTCGCGACATTCCAAAGTTAATTGCCTCAAACACCTTACAGCTAAGAAAGGGCTCGATGACAAACCAAAAACCACTGTGTCCAAATTATGCAAATGAACTTCTTCCGAAGGATGAGCTCGCCATAAAATCCTTTCAAATGACCGATGATTTTCTTTAACCCACACCTGTCTGTACATTTTGCTATTTCGTGCTAACGAAACGTCAACAAAATAGATATTAAATCATCTTGAATTTTTGGACCTACATGTCGCAAATCATTTATGGATACACCACTATCCGATTGTGCAGACCCATCATAGACCACACGAAGCTTCGTTGTCCAGCTGCTATCCTTGATAACACCATGATGAGGAAGAAAATAACACAACTCATTTTCTTTTACATCTTCTACTCTAGTCATATGACTAACACCCTCGTATTGAGCCATATATTCACAATACTGAGTACGCAACACCTCATATTTTTGAAATCTTCTTTCCAATGAAAACAACCTATTCAATGCCATATGTTTCGAATCACCTAATTTCTCTAGCTTGTCCTTGAATGGTATATTTACAATAAATCTTCCCTCCTTGTCACGTGCGGTTGTAGAAACAAATATATTTTCACATTCTACCTTATCCATTTTCCCATTTCGTCATGCCTGGTTCTTCACTTAGGTTACCCACAACCCTTTGTTGTTTGCCCTTAGCGCTATTTATGATTTCGCCAGATACCACCCAACCTAAACAGGTATTCTGAAGAATAGGCATACCATCACCTTACTCTATCTGACCATCCTTTAAAAGCTTCCAGAAGACACTAGTACCAACTAACAAATCAATTTCCTCTGGTTTATTGAAATTTGGATTAGCAAGATTTACGTTTTCTGGGATTTTAATCGATTTTGGGACCTCATAAAGAGGAATTTCATCACTTATTTTCGAAATTACTAAACATGACAATGATATTTGAAAGTTATTTACAATCGACTGAATCTCTACCTTACACCTTTTAAAAACACTGGAAGTTCCTTCGCAAATTCCGCTTAGGAAATGTTAACCGTCTCTGAATTTAAACCTATTTTTTTCAGCATTCGTTCTGTGATGAAATTACTCATAGAACAAGAATCCAATAACAAGGTGCATTTCTGAAAATGTCCTTGTGCATCTTTTATTTTTACAACCGCTGTAGGTACAAGTACCTGATTTAGAACATTCGGAGGATTTTTTGAACGACATTTGTTTGAAAGTGCGGAAAACGTTTGATCCGTCTTCTTGAAGTTTTCCTGTTTCTTCTCCACCTCACTTCCATTATCTGAAACGACCCTATCGTAATGTAATAAAGTGTTATGATTAAAACCACATTTTGTACATTTTTTGGCAGCATCACAGTTGCTGCTAAAATGATTTTCATTAAAACAACACATACACAGTTTATTTCTTTTTATTACTGTAATACGAGCACTAATTGACATATCAAAAAATCTTTTACATTTGGCTAACTCATGCCCTTTTCCCTTACATAACACGCAATTCTTTCTCTCTAATGCCACAAGCGACTTAAATTTAGGGTTGTTGTTAAAAGTATTATTATTCTCTCGACTTCCCGAATAATTATTCTCTTTAGATTTAACTTTAGCATGTTCTAGAGTTTCTAACAAATCAGCCCTACCTTTTATAAATTGTTTAAAGTCTTCAAATGACGTGGTTTCCTTTTTTTATTTAAAACTTTCCCATTCCTTTAGACTCCAACGATCAAGTCTTGAGGCTAAATGGAAGAGACCTAAAAACCTGGGTTTGGTTTTGAACTGCAGAATGAGATTTTCGGACCACGTTACTGCTGTTATCAGAGGAACGTTTATGAATCTTAAAACGATCTACCTTAACAGACATTTACTGAATAAAAAATGTCGCCTAAACCTTTGCGAAGCTATAGTTCTTTCGCATCTGAACTATGGGGATGTTGGTTACGGACCTAACATAATTCAGGCAGACGCTCGGCGACTGAAGCTAGTTCAGAACGCTTGTCTATGGCTCACTTGTGCTCTTAGAGGCAGAGATCACGTATCAATGTTCCTGAAGACCTTGTGATGGCTTAATATGGTGGATCGCAGAACAGTACACTGCTCAGTCTTTTATTGTAAAATGATGTCAAAAAAAAACTTGCATATCTTTACGATAAATTAAAATTTCACATATCCATACGATAAATATTCGGCATAAAGATCAATTGACTATTACAACACACAGAACCGCTCAATTATGTGAATCGTTTACCTATAATGTTGCTAATACATATAACGAAATTCCCGCGATTATCAAAAACCTTTCGCTAATTGTTTTTAAGAAACGTCTCAAGGACTGGTTAAACAATCGTTTGGAGACTTTTATTATGCTTTTCTTACTTCTTGCTGGCATCTGATGTTACTTTCTCCTGCTTTCTTTTACATTCATTGTTTTTTTCAGTATAAATTATACAGGGTGTCCCATTTTGGGTACTTTTGCGGGGTATCTCCGTTACTTTTATAGATAGAAAGTTGAGGTTTTCGCGACAGTGTGCTACTTTTTCGTAAAACTAAAGATGCCGTTAACAAAATTTTCATCGCCCATTTAGTTTTTAAGATACAGGGCTAAATTGAAAATGTCGCATTTTCTGGCACCCCTCGTATCAGCGGCGGCTGCTCCATAAGGCCGCGTGGCCGCGCGTCCCTCCTGAAAAATGTTAACATAACACACAGCTTCAATTCTTATAAATTTAATATTAATACACTACGCACCAAAATTAACGCACCACTATAAATTGCACAGCATTTCAGTGTGGATTTTCTTGCGAACCGCTGAACGGATTTTGATGATTTTTTTTAAAATGTAGATTTGTTTATCGCTAAAAACGCCGCGATATGAGTTTTTGTGAAAATTTTAGTTTTGAGCATATACAGGGGCCAACAATGAGAGTAATTTTTTTTCAGAGCATTTGAAACACCCTGTGGATCGTTTCAGCCATAACAGCGGGTATACGCTTGATGCAAATTATAACCCCATGTTTTCTTAACAATTTGGTTTTTGTTTCATGTCAATATCTCTATTTTTAAATGAAATACAGAGTAAAAGATTAAAGCGCACTAGTTTATTTTAACAATTTAACAACTTAAAAATAATAATAATAAAATTAGAAAAAAATTGAGAATATCAATATCGCGTGTTTCCGCCTCTACTCTGAATAACGACTTCACATCAACGACTCATATTAGACACAATCTGCTCTTGATCAATGTCGTTCCATAACTTTGTGACAAAATTTTGAATGTCGTCAAGAAAGGCTGGTAAGAGCTGATGGTTTCTTAGTTGTCTATCTATGATGTCCCACAAATGTTCAATAGGGTTGAGGTCTGGACTATTTGCAGCCCAGTCCAGAGTCTCAATACCCACCTCATGGAAATACTCTTGCACTTTACGAGCGACGTGTCTTACATTGTCGTGCATTAACGAGAACTGTTGGCCTATGTAAGGAGCAAAAGGAACAATATGTTCGGATAAGATGTCACTGTTCAATGGACTACCACGTAAAGAAATAAGTTCTGTTGGGCAGTCAAAGAAATTCCTCCCCAAATGTTACACTGTGAATAACGCTCATTTGGCCTGCGTAGTACTCGTACGCGTCGGTCGGAGCTGTACAAACAAAACCTCGACTCGTTCGTGAACAAGACTCGCTCCCAATCCTCAAGATTCCAGTTTACATGCTGTCTGGCGAATTTCAGTCTCGTTCTACGATGGTTTGCGTTTAACCTCGTCCCTCTTGCTGGAATTACAGTGGATACACTTATTTGGTCGTTATGTGTAGCGTTAAGTTGTACCCGAAGATTTCTTGCTGTTACAAAACGTTCTCTCAAAGCACGTAACCGAATGAAACGATCATGGTTCACTGTTGTTTCTCGGTACCTTCCTTGCCCATGGCGTCGGTTATGATCGTTAGTTAATTACGTTGTGTTTCTATGCAAGGTTCGGTTCGTAGAAACTCCAACTTCAAAATGATGTTTTCTATAAGCTTGCCAATGAAACACACTGCTCCCTCAGACAAAACTCTATTAGAAAAACAACGGTGAGACAGATATTGCAACTAACAATTAGCCTTACGCGGTGATGTCTTACAATATACTGAATATCCAGCGTACAATTCCTAGCTAATTTATATAATTCAAAATAGATAAAACAACCAAAAATGCTGCGTATATAACTGATGTGTTTCGGTATAAAAGATAATAAATGATATTACACTTAATAAACATAACTACATATGATAAGCTTCGGCATAAATAATAGTCATCAAAATAACGAAAGATAAAATTCGGTATAAACCCTAATCAGTATTTTAATGTTAATTATCTTAAAGCGAACTTAAAAAAAATAAGGAGTGAGAAAATGTTCTATATGCAATAATCGTCTTTTATCTACACAGAGTGGATGATATTCCAGTGGCGTGGCTAGGCAACATGTAACTAGTTTGCTCAAAACGCTCAATGCACAATATTAATGAATGAGAAATTGAGAAACTCTCAGTCTCCCAGCTATAGCACGGTCGCTTAATCCTTCCTCGGCCAATGTAATTGCTGCTACGCATTCGTCACGAGTTAAGTTCCTTGTTGGACGCTCCATAGCCAAAATTTTAACACTTTTCAAAGATAAAATTGACACGTAATAAACAAACATGACAGTTTGTCAAACTTGTTCGTTTCATGGCCTACCCTATTTTAAGTTGTTGAATTGTTAAAATAAACTAGTGCGCTTTAATCTTTTGCTTTGTATTTCATTTAAAAATAGAGATATTGACATGAAACAAAAACCAAATTGTTAAGAAAACATGGGGCTATAATTTGCACCAAGCGTATACCCGCTGTTACGGCTGAAACGATCCACAGGGTGTTTCAAATATTCTGGAGACATAGCGTCGTTTTTAGCGGTAAACAAATCTACATTTTACAAAAAAATTCTTCAAAATCCGTTCAGCGGTTCGCAAGAAAATCCACATTGAAATGCTGTGCAATTTATAGTGGTGCGTTAATTTTGATGCGTAGTGTATAAGATTATGCTAATTTTTTTTACCCCAAAAGACATCAGTTCCTATCTCTAATTACCCGAACTCGTTGAATCGTGAGAATTTTCAAACATTTGTTTCAGGCGCAGCGCCTACAGCCGGTATTACTAGCTCCATCGGCATCACCGATAACAGCATACGAAGTGGCCCGAATATATCGTTCGGTTCGCTGCCTTTCCCGCGCCGCACAGTGCTTCGAGTAGTAGAGATTATTGGACAAAAATAATACCACTTACCTCTGGCGGTCATAATACAATTTCTGACAAAATTGTTATTTTTTTACTTAGGCGAAAACATTTTGCACATAATTTTCTAAGTTAATCACATACAGGGTGTCCAGAAAAACTTACAACTAAGATTTGTAACATTGACATAGAGGGTCAAAAAGAAAAATGTGCGTTTATAAGTCATTGTAACTTGTTTTTATTATAAAACACAAAATTAAAATTTAACAAACACTATTTAAACTACACTAACACTTAATTACTAAAATTTTTAAACATAAAATAAATAACAAACGTTAAACTCAGAGCTAATTATTAGTCCGAATCGCTTTCATTGCTTAATATTTCAGAAACATTGAATTCCAAATTTAAATCTTCTGAAACAACTAAATCATTTTTTTTTAGATATTTATTAATTTCATTGTTATATTTGCTAGTTTTCTGTTTCATAACTTTTCGGTTTATTGATAGTAAGGGCTCTGATGTCAGCAATAATATGTTCATCAAATCTTTGTTACAATCGCACTAACTCAGCATTTTCCTTAGCAAAAATAAACTTTATTGGTCGACAAAACAAGGTCGAGGAACTTGTCATATTTACCCATACATCCTCATTTGTGCAAGTATTAATCAATTTTAATGGCACTAGTGCAATTAGAAAGATATATTCATCCGCATGTTGGTCATTACTGAACTTCTGCTTATATGTGCTATGCCCACTACTGCCATCAAAGCCCCACTTACAAATTAATTTTAATTCTTTCCCACTCGGTACGGTTGAAACATTTAGAATACTTTCTGCGGTTTTATCTAGAAGATCTTGTAAATTTACTTCAGAACTGACTTCATCAGTATTAATTTGAGACGGCAAAAGTGCTTTTTTTACAATGTTTAAAGCGTACAAACTTGGAAAGCAATCCTTGTGCAAAGCATTAACTACTGACCTTAAAGCTAAGTATTTTCTT
>JAUTXW010000423.1:0-19625 GCA_030620095.1 Kuschelorhynchus macadamiae
TTTAATATTACTATCCTTTATTTCTCATTAATTTTTTGCATTAAAATAGGTTAATAATGTTTATCTTAAAAACGGTTAACGATAGGAATAGGTAACAATTAATAAAATATACTTACATTTCTATGGATCGTCTAAAAAGTAAAAAATATATAGAGTGTTCTATTTAAAATTGTAAAAATTATAATTCGCAACCATGGAAACCGAATATAATAAATAAATAAAAAGTCAAAATACTTTAATAAGAAAGAGCAATGTCATAGTTTTTACCAAGTTTTGAAAATAGTTTTAGTAATTTCCGAGATTTTGTATGTATGCATGTATGATTAAAATTGGAACATGGATAAACTAAATTCTTTAAAAATGCTTGTTTACTTTTTATAACTAAGTAATTTAAAATTAAACAGAATGTCTATCTAAATTTAAAGCAGACCAATTTGACGATGCGACTCTTTAGCTTTAGTTACATATTTTGTTACCAACGCTGGCTTTTAATTCCCGTTCTTTGTAACACACAAGTACGTGACACGACGAAATATTCAAAAACATTTTGCCGTGGTGACGACAAAGTAACATGCCAGGCATATTTACAAAATAACTGGTTGTTCCACACAACTTCTTAGTAATTTAGTAATTTATTGCATACATTATATTAGTTAAATTACTCATACCTGTCTTGCAAATGATGTTGACATACTCCACTCTAGAAATTCTCGGTATAGAAAATTTATGACCCTAGAGAGACATCTAACTGCACATTATTTGAAAATTACGGTGGGAGAACTCAAGGCAATGACAAGATATTAAGGTAATTTTATACACATTGCACATAAAATATATTTTTATTTGATTATGTAGAGAAGTAGGTCATTCATTTGGTATTTGCTAGTTTGTAATTTTGAAAATTTTTATCAATTAACATAGTAAAAGTTATGTAATGCACTTTTATAAAAATATACTAAACATGTCTAGAGCTTGCTTGGATAAGAAATTATCCAACTAAACAAGAAATATAGAATATAATGACAATTTGCTGATGTTTGTATCACTAAAAAACTCTTTAAAGTCAATCTGATCGCAACAATTAATCTCTTTAGTACTAAAAAAAATCGGAAAACTGACTTCGCCAGAATTACTTTTTTAACGAATTTCACCACTCAAAGATCACACAGTACATATAATATGCATAGAGTTGCTGGGTACTAACTTACATATAATTAAATTTTCTGTAACATGTGACTTAATAAAAGGGTTTTGGTGAAACCGCTTTACTTACCTACTTTTTTTTAACAAAGTACCGGGAATCTGTATTCTTCTGTTAGGATACTAATAAAATAACAATATAAAAATAACACACCTTGTCTCTTTCGGCACAACCTATTCGTTACCAAATACAGCAATTATGAAGCATTGTCTCTAATAACGGAAATGCAGGCAATCTCGTACATACAAATAGACCTACCAAGATTAACAAGAATCATGCTGGTTTGTCATATAAAATTTTTTTCTAACTGGTCACCAATTGAGATATTTCGTTATATAAATCTAGGATGTAGCAAACAATTTTTCCAAAATAAATTTTGATATAATTCATGTAACTAACCTTTATTTCTGTATTTGATGTTACTTAAGCTGCTCACAACGAAATAAAATATCTCTGGGTCGCAGGTGAGGGTAAAGAATATAGTAGTTTTCATATTTTTTACTATAAAACTTTTAGCTGAGTGGAAATATTCCTCTGCATAGGGCTTTTCCTTATTATGTCCCCGTTTTTAAAGATAAAGGACACCTTTTATCGATTTGAAAAATTGAAGCGTTTTGAGAAAAACGAACTTTTATAAAACTTCGCAGTCATGTACTGTCATATGAAGTCATGTAAAAGGATCAAACATTCTCTCTTTAAAAAATATATTTTTTTAAGTAAAACTCGATGAAATCTTTTACAAAGGACATATCCAATATGACTGTAAAATTAATACTTTCAATGATGCTTGAGGGGAGAGATGTGATAAAAACGCCGCACAATCCTTAGTAAAAAGGCTTTCAGTCGATTTTTCTGAAAATTTGAAACGTTAAATCATAATTAAACGCTTTTACTGCTCAATTATTAACTCAGTCCTGCTATTCTGCTATATTTGATATATAGAGGACTTCAGAAAAGATGAATTTTTCCTTTTTCAAAATTTATGTAAGAATTTTTTTTCTGTTTTTAAATACCCGTCTGTTACATAAAATATTTTTGATTATTTATGTATGCTTGATAACTAAAAAGAAACCCATACAGGGTGTAGCTATATTTCAGAATACATTCATTTTTATTTTATATTCGACCGAAAATTCAAAATAGTAATATTTCAAAAATTTAAAAAATTGCATCGATAATAATTGTTATAAATGCTGACGTTAGAGTGGCCGTAAATTTTAATATAAATTTTATAACGTATTACATAATCTGAAAATTTAGATCTGCTACGGAAAAATGCAACGTATAAACAGCTAACTATGCGATTATACGACAGATTCCACCTGATTTTAGATAATATTTCTTTAAAGTATAAACGTAGAGATCCGAAAAAAGCCCCATGGGTAATTTTTTGACGATTACAATACTTCCCTCTTGCGAGGGCAATTATAAGTATTTAAACTGGGTTATAACTCAAAATGCAATAAAAAATAATAAAGAAAATTCATTTCCGTCATATTCTGCGTTATTCTTCTCATGGGCAAGAAAGTTATGTGCTGTACCACTTAAATCAACAACACCAAAATATTAAATTTACAATGGAAATTGAATCAAATGCCACAATTCTTCTTCTAGATGTATTTGTTTAGATTAAAGAAGATTAGTGGTATTTATGGGGGGTCCAAGGGGTCTGGACTCGCTGGAAGTTCTTGATATGTCAAGGAAATGTATAATTAACACGGAGATATGATGTTCCAGGGGCCTACCGGGATCTTTTATTATATTAAAGCAAGGTACAAATTTGTGATGTGAATGTTTTTTTTAGTCAGCAAATATTGTTCGCGAATTATTCAGTTATGAAAACGTTATTCTAAATATGCTACTGAAGAAAATGGTAGGTTAGGACATTAGGTTTATAAAACCAACTTGTACCAATAGATTATATTAGCATTCAGAGGTCTTTTGTTTTCGGATCAAGATTCTTTTATATCGGAAGCAGAAAAACTGGCTGAAGCTCTAGGATAAAATGGCTATTACACTGAATATATTACGCGTTAAAAGATATAGTAGTCTAATTCCAAGCAGAAAAAATGTGGGTAGTGTTATTATTGCTATCATGCATGGCACCACAGACAAAAAAGTCCGACTGTGTGGCCCTGTGGGTCCAATGCATATACCACGATTAATACTCATAAGAACATTTCATATAGAAGAGGTATTACAGTAAGAATGGAGAAGTAGATGTGGGAGAAATGGGACGCTCAATATCCACTAGGCCAAAAAAGATAAATATGTGAAAAGAATGAGTAAATTTTTCTTCGTGATGCGTCTGTACATCAGCTTACCACTGGCAACCAAGCTTCTAGGATTATGTCAACAAATAATTAGATAAGCTTTTGAAAGATTTCAATATACAAGAAGTTTCAATGAAGTACACCGTATCACGGCTATGGATAGGCAATATTAGATTTTATCCCTCGATATTACATTATACTTAAAATAAAAATAAGATACCTTGTCTCTTTCGGCACACTCTATTCATTAACAAATACTACAATTATGAAGCATTGTCTCTAAAAACGGAAATGTAGGCCATCTTTTAAATACAAACAGATCAATTAAGAATAACAAGAATCATGCTGGTTATGTTCTTCTACCTGCTCACCAACTGAGATATTTCGTTATATAAATCTAGGATGTTGAAAATAATTTTTTCCAAAATAAATTTTAATATCAAAACGTCTGTACTTGATGTTGTTACTCAAATTGCTTACAACGAAATAGAATATCACTGGGTCGCAGGAAAGGAAAGCAAGAAGAATAGTAACTTTCATATTTTTTTACTACATAACTTCTACCCGAGTGAAAATATTCCTCTGGATAGGGCTTTTACTTATTCTGTACCCGTTTTAAAAATAAAAGACACCTTTTATAGATTTAAAAAAATCGAAGCGTTTGCGAGAACTTTTTTGAAACCTCGCAGTCATACACTACTATAAATGGATCAAACAGTGTCCCTTCAAAACATATTTTATTTTTTTTTAAGTAAAACTCTAACTAAGAGAGAGATGTGATAAAAAAGATTTTAGACCTGAAATTCAGGAAAGGACACCACCCAATCCTTAGTTAAAAAGGCTTTCGGTCAATTTTTCTGAAAATTTGAACGTTTAAATGGTGATTAAACGTTTTTATTGTCACAACTTAATCCTGCTTATTTTTGATATAGAGGGTTTCAAAGGATGAATTTCTCATTTTCCAAATTTTACGTAAGAATTTTTTTTCTGTTTTTAAATATCCTACTGTTGCATACAATATGTTTTATTATATATTATGCATGCTACCGAACATAAACTCATACAGGGTATAGCTATTTTCAGAATGCAATAATTTTCGTTTTATATTCGACCGAAACTGAAATACTAAACTTTCAATTTTACTAAGAGTTCTTTAAAATAAAACAGTTTAAAAAATTCCATCGATAGGTATTGTTGCAAATGGTTGACGTTAGAAGCCGTAAAATTTATTATAAATTTTGTAACGTATTGCATCATCTGAAAATCTAGATCTGCTGATACATTTTAATAAAAAAAGTATATTGGAAAAATTTAAAAAATAACATATAAAGAGCGATCTATGCGATTATACGACAGATCCTGATTTTCGATAATATTTCTTTAAAGTATAATACTTTTCAAGCAATCAGCAATACCCTAAAGCTCCGTGGGTGATTTTTTGACAATTACAATACTTCCCTCTTGCGAGGGCAGTAATAATTATTTTAAGTTTGGTTATAATTTAAAATGCAATAAAATATAATAAAAATAATTTTTGTCATGTTCTGCGTTGTTTTCTTTTATGGACAGGAAAGTTATGTGCTGTTCAACGTAAATTAAAAGAACCAAAATATTAAATTTACAATAGAAATTGAAACAAATGGAACAATTCCTTTTCTAGATGTGTTTGTTTTAATTTCAGATCAAGATTCTTTTATATGGAAATAAACAAAGTAGCTGAAGCTCTAGGATGAAAATAGCTATTACCATGAATATATTACGCATGGGAAGATGTAGTAATCTAATTCAAAACAGAAAACATTTAGGTAGGGTTCTTCTTGCTATCATTCATGCAACCACATACAAAAAAGCCCGAATAGTACGGCGCTCTGGGTCCAATGCATATTCAATGATTAATATACATAAGAACATTTCAGATAGAAGACGTATATAGCTTTAGTGGAGAAGTGAGTATAAGAAACATAGGACGCCCAGTATCCACTAGACCCTAGAAAGATAAAAAATGTGATAAAATCAAATACATGTTTCATGGTGCTGGATCTGTATACCAGCTTACCACTGGAAACCAAGCTTCTAATGACGGTTCTACGAATTCTGTCAACAAATAATCAGTTAACCTTTTGACAAATTTCAACATGCAGGAGGTTTCAATGAAATTCACGGCTAGGGATAGGCAATATGAATTTTACCTATCGATATATTTTATTTATCGATTTCAACAGTTATCGATAAATTTATCGTGTAATTATTGGATATCTCATTAGCAATTACTGATGGAAGAAAACTTTAAATGCAAAAGATACTTAGTTAAAGAAGTGCATTTTGTCATTTTACTTTAATTTATATTAGACATTCTAAATACACGTAAGGTTCAACTTAAATAGTTTAAATAGAGGACCATTTATATTATAACATTTCGATTTTACGAATATTCCTTGACACATTTAATAAAACTTGTTTAATTTCAAAAATCAATTATTTAAACATTGTAACTTTTAAGGACTTTTTAAAGTACTGTAAAGTCTAAACGTTTTACCTAAAAGCAAAATTAATTTCACCTTTCTGTCTTAAGTTTTTTGGTTTTCTTATAGTATCGACTAACAATTTAACCGGAAGCTGAAAACATTGGAACCAAATGTTTTATTCTTTGATAAATTGTAAAATTAGAACCACGACAGACCATACAAAATTAACAGTTATTATATGTGAATATTTAGCTGTAAATACACCCCCTCATTAACTTTCGTATATTTACTTCCTCGTAAAAGGGAATCATAACAATCATGAAAAACTCACCCTTCGAGGTTTCCTCAGATTTTTACGCTTCAGGGTCCCTAGATGCCGAAAAGATGTTTTCTCAATTCCATCGGTCTGTCTGTCTGTCGGCCTGTCTGTTCGCAGCGCAGCTAAAAACAACTTACCAGATTGACTTCAAATGCTGATCAAAAATAAAGTGTCAAATGGGGATGACGTGGTAACATTTTGTTAAAAATCCAATAAGGCGAAAGCATTATGTAGGGATCAACTGGTAAAATTTTGGTACTAATACAAGAACGCCGAATAAAGTGGCGGCCAAATAAAATATTTAAAAATTCAGCCTTAATAAACTACTTAATAAATTGATTTCAAATTATACCATAACAAATTATGGTATAGAGATAATAAAATTGTGGTAGGAATTTAATGGTGAAAAGAATTATCCTTTCAGGTTCTACATGTCTTCAGGTTTTAGCGTCTCTAGATACCAAAAAATATGTTTTATCAATTCCGTCGGTCCGTCTGTCTTTCTGTCAATTCGCGACATAGCTTAAAAACTACTTACCAAATTGCCTTCGAATTTTAGTTAGAAACTAAGGGTCATATGGGCAAGATCTGGTAATATTTTGGTAAAAATCAAGTATGCCTGAACAAGATTAGGGCCTAATAAAATATTTAAAAAACCACCATGAGAAAACTTCTTATTAGATTAATTTTAAATTTTATGTAAGCATTAAGTGTGATGTTGAGATAAACTGGTAAAGTTGAGGTACGAATTTAAGATGACGAAACAAAATGGCGGACAAATAAAATTTTAAAAAAATCAACGTCAAAAATTCTTATTCAATTGACTTTGATTAACTCAATTTGAATTTTGCAGAAAAGTTAAATGTGATATAATGATATAGTACGAATTCAATATGACGTAACAAAATGTAAAAACTATTGAATTTATTTCATATTAAGCCCAAAAATCAAGTGTGGCTTAGATAGAAACTGATAAAATATTGGTAGGAATCCAATATAATGGAAGGAAATGGCATCCGATAAAACTGTTTGAAAAGAAAGTATATTTATGTGTTACTAAATGACTATGTACCGAACTAAATTGGAACACACTTCACTATTTCTAATAGAACGAAAAATTCGTGGCAAGGGAAGTTCTGGGTAAACGAAATTTACCGAATTTTTTCAATATCAAAAAGTGTTAATTACAAAAGTTTATTCAAATTGTACAATTTTTTTTCAGATGTAAAGAGTGTCTAGTTGTTTTGGAATCGACATAACTAACATTAATTTTGTAAATATTAAACCTGCATGTTGTACGCTCATCAAATTGGCCTATTCTTGCTGATTATAAATATATCAGGTTTGATACACTTATTTTTAGAGACACAATCTATTCGCTTTGAATTCCACTGTGTAGAAAAATGTTTTCGGTCTCTTCATATTTTGAGATACATTTGTATTTAAATTGTTTATATATCTATGGAACTACGAATGTTAGATGGGGATGGGGTGTGCATTTATAACTAAACCTGTACAGTTTATTTTCCTATAAGTCAAGCCGTTTATATTTTACAGTCTCTTAAAGTCTAAAAGTTTTAGCTTTTAAATGTCAATATGTGAATTTTGACAAAGGTTTAGTGTATTCCTTTAATGTACCCAGGTGACTTTAAGACTTTTGATGCTTTCCATTTAAAATTTGAATTGCTCAGCAGAACTGTTTATCTTTCTTTCCTTTCACTGGACTGAATCCTGGAATCGTCTCAGGAAAGAGTAAAAAAGAAAACCATTTTCAGGAATATCTTTAAATATACAGTCAGCAAAAAAATAATGATAAACTGAAATAACTTCTTATTTAGAAAGATTATCAGACATTTTTGCCGATTAAACATTGTAATATACGAATATTAGATTACTAGATTTTTTCAGGATTTGTTACATTATTGAGCATCGAGTCTTTTTCAATTCTCATTCTCATACTCTTTTGGCAATAAAGTTGACACTTTGAGTTAAAATCGAAAAGTTCCATATAAAGATTGTTTTGTATTACGTCGGGATAAAATTTAGAACATTTTTCACAACTTTTTCGAAATATGGTTTTTGGTAGATTTAAAAGGTCACAGAAAGTTGATTGGTGAAAATATTGAGAGTATTTGTATACTTCTTTGTGTTTCCCAAATCTGGATTCCAAGACCCTCATAATTTTATTCACAGTTACATTGAAAACTTCTGTTCTAAATTTACCGACTGATTCGTCTTCGTGGAACTTTTGAACTGCAATTTCGTCATTATCGTAAGCTTTGTTTGGATCATTTTCTAACAAAGCTTTTGATTTAATTCAGCAGTTTTTCTCAAGTTTTTGTATTTTTTTTTCTTTCTCCTTCTACTCCACCTGTTAGTTTTTATATACTAAATTATATAAAGTATAAAAATACAACTATTTTCTACAAATACTTCCACTAGATAATATAAATATAGCGAAAGCGTTTTGTAAAAAATAGTTGTTTTTACATAATATTATTATGGATTTCCACCGAGTGCCGGCTGACAATCATATTATTAGTTTTCTCTTAATTTTTTCCACGTTGTTATTTATTTCGGTTTCAAAATATAATTTTCCTTCTTATTTCGCCTCCAAAAAAATTAGTGTAAGTAAAGTCTATTTCATGCCCTACAAGCCATACGAACCCATACACTTTTCGGACCAGGTGTACTTGACGTATGTGTAGAAGAAAAGTAGAGTAGTAGAGAAAAGTATCTTTAAATGTAAGATAATTCATGGGACTAGAAAAAATGCAATGTGAAACAGGTCCGTGGAGCTTTTTTCCAACTCTAACAGCGGAATCCCACAGTTGTGTTAGAATTTCTAATTCACTCACTTAGTTCACAATAGACTATGCGATAGCATTAAATCTGAAGCTGGCTATATAAAATTTCAAAAATATAAACAAAAAAAATCCAATACCATAAAAAAATTCACGAAATTTTTTATACAAATTACTATTGTCATATTCAAAATGCTTTTGTGATTATATTGAATCCCTTAGTCTGAATTATATAAAGGCTGTGTAATGGTTTAATATTTCTAATCTCGCCGATTGCCGCCAATTGTAATGGCTGAGGGTAATAGTACTGTTAAGACACTGTGATTCTTTGTTATTAACACGACTTTAATTTAAAAAAAAGAATAACACTTATATTGAAAACTTAAATACAACAATATAACAAAAACTAAGTAAAAAGGGGAAGAGCAAAGAAGTGTCTGTACTGGGCAGAAACCCGTAGAATTCTGTTCGTCCACTTCTTTGCAATTCATAAAACTGACTTAGGTATAATGATTAAATCTAAGAGGGGCCCTTTGTCGGCTCCGTTACTCTGTAATTTCGACAAAACAACATAATTCCCAAAGGGTCTAATAGCCTAGTTTATTTATTTATGATTGCCAAAACATTTCTTGTAACCAAGGTTTTATTATGTGTGAATTATGGTATTTTTAAATAATTCTATTTCATGGTTTAAGATCTAAAAGTATACTAAATTTTATGATACTCAGAATAAAATCTGTCTAACATCTTGGGTGGACAAGGTCTAAACAAACTTCTTTAGTTTTATTGTACTTAAAAATATCGACTGGCGTCTTGTATGGAAATGTGTGAGCAATTATAATACATTTAGTTTAATTAAAAATATATATGCAATGCTAATTAAGTATCAAGGTAATAAAATTAATGGGATCACAACACCTCCTCCCTTGGTGAGAGATTTTATAGAGTCCTAACGAAGAAAATCTCTTAAAATATGTTAACTCGAAATAGCTACTTGTTACTAACTACTACTTATACTAATACTTTTACAATAAACCTTATCTTAGAATAAAAATTATAATATAGTACATCTTAATTTGATTTAACTGATCGTCAAGCAGGTACATAACCCATGGCTCCGCGCCTAGAAAGTTCTACTCTAACATTTTCTTCAGAGTGATCACTGTCCACTTCCTCTGAAGTATATCTAGCGATATGTCTACCTCTGTTTTGTGGGGATGGTTCAATTGTCTGATTAACTCTGATAAAAAAATTTGGCACCATACCATAACAAGCAGTTCTTTTGAAACACCTTTTATATAGTTTATAAATCGTGAAAATAATTATACACAAGGCTAAAATATATGCTATAATAGAAGCCGAAAATGTATAATTACGTGTTACTTTGTTTTTTTCAAGTTCCTCGGCGATTTTCCCTATGTCTTCCAACTTATGACTGGCAACGTTAAGTTCTGGTATATGTTTAGACAATATTTTATAATGTTCGTCTAGTAAAACCTCACTTAAATTTAAATTATACTGTCTTGTTTCTTCGCAACAATTGTCTGTAATATTAAGTGGTGGAATAAATTCACTGAACACTTTTGATGAAAAAGTATTATCATGAGGCACAAGCATGGATGATGCACTATAACCCTTACATTGTTTCCCTAGTGTTACACTGCCGCAACTTCTTAATATTATGTTTTCAGGTTTATTTTTATTATTACAAGATATTGTGAAGCTCTCTGGATGAGGTACTGCAAATAACCACGTGTTACTGTTTGTAACTGGATAAAAATTACCCTATCCGAATGTATAATCTGTTTATCACAGTTGTCTGGTATTTTATTTGTAACCTGAAGTAGTTTGATTTCACAACTGTTTTCTAAGTGTGCCAAAAATACTGGTTTTTGTTGTTTACAAATTATCTTATTTTTAAAATTTTTAAACAAGCATTATATTCGATTTCTGAAAAAGTCATAAATTGTTGTTTGCTTTCGTCTATTGCCACGTATTTTGAAGATGGTTTAATTAAAATGAATTCATTTGCAGTTAATAGTTTAGGAAATGGCGATATTTTATAAATATAAAAAAGATTTGATTCTACTAAGTGCATCGGCATTTGTGTTTATTTTGCCTGCTTTATAAATGATTTCAAAATCACATTCTTCTAATTTAAGTCTAAATCTTGTTAATCGTGAACCTGGATCTTTAATATTAAATACATAGAGTAATGGTTTGTGATCGGTTACAATTTTAAATTTAGTGCCAAAAATGTGCGGTCGAAAATGTCTTACAGCCCATACTATTGCTGTTAGTTCCTTTTAAGTAGTTGAATAATTTTGCTCAGCCCTGTTTAAAGTTCTACTGGCGAACGCAATTGGTCGATCGCTATTAACTTTACCTTGTGAAAGAATCGCTCCTACTGCATAATTACTGGCGTCGGTAGTTATTATGAATTCTTTGGAAAAATCTGGGTATTGAAGAACGGGTGGAGAAATGATATTTTCTTTAAGAGTTTGAAATTAATTTTCGCATGTATTATCCCACCGCTGCCACCAATTGTAATGGTTTAATAATAGTACTGTTAAGACACTGGGAAT
Source organism: Kuschelorhynchus macadamiae (assembly GCA_030620095.1). NCBI lineage: Eukaryota > Metazoa > Arthropoda > Insecta > Coleoptera > Curculionidae > Kuschelorhynchus > Kuschelorhynchus macadamiae. The sequence continues at coordinate 11,648 of JAUTXW010000423.1, forward strand.
TCTTTGTTATTAAAACACGACTTTAAATTAAAAAAAGAATAACACTTATATTGAAAACTTAAATACAACAATATAACAAAAACTAAGTAAATAGCGGAAGAGCAAAGAAGTGTCTGTACTGGGCAGAAAGCCGTAGAATTCTGTTCGTCCACTTCTTTGCAATTCATAAAACTCACTTAGGTATAATGGTTAAATCTAAGAGGAGCCCTTTGTCGGCTCCGTTACTCTGTAATTTCGATAAAAAAAACATAATTCCCAAAGGGTCTAATAGCCTAGTATATTTATTTATGATTGCCAAAACATTTCTTGAAACCAAGGTTTTATTATGTGTGAATTATGGTATTTTTAAATAATTCTATTTCACTGTTTATACAAGATCTAAAAGTATACTAAATTTTTTGATACTCAGAATAAAATCTGCCTAACATCTTGGGTGGACAAGGTCTAAACAAACTTCCTTAGTTTTATTGTACTTAAAAATATCGACTGGCGTCTTGTATGGAAATGTGTGAGCAATTATAATACATTTAGTTTAATTAAAAATATATATGCAATGCTAATTAAGTATAAAGGTAATAAAATTACTGGGATCACAACAGCTGTTCATTTCTCGGTTCATCTTAAAAAAAACTCGACCGATGGTCATGTTTGCCATCTTACAATCTAAAATTCATCATTGTTTTATATATATATATATATATATATATATATATATATATATATATATATAACAAGTAACCTAATTATTGGGGTGTCGGTCCTAATTTTAGGCTAGATTTAAATTGCTTTTAAGCTACGCCAAGCTTTCGGTAATGATTATTACCTTCTTCAGGGCTGCAATATGAGAAGAGATTTGTTTTTTATCTCTGTATGCACATTAGTTAGAAATTGAGGATTTTTAGAAAAAAAAGGTAGAAAATTGTACTCACTGCTTTGCAATTAGTATCGATAACTTCTTGCGAAAAAACAAACACACTTTGACTTTAACATTAAAATTATATTTTACATACTGGCAGGAATTCCTGTTGTCCATATATTTTATATTGAAATACGAAGCAAGTAAATTTCTTATGTAGGTTTTTTTGATATGTAAAGAATGTTATAGTACGTTCTGTCAGGATGATTGAAACACAGATCTAGATTTAGCTATGTAATCACATCGATATTCATCCAGATACAAAGAAAAATCAGTAGCTGAGAAATATCTTAATCAAACCAGAACAAGTATGAATTAAACGTCGAATTTATGCCTACGACAAACTACTCGAATTGAAGAGACTGACTATAGAAAGGTATATGGATATAATACGTACAAATACTTATATTTTTTAAAAGGAAAATTCCGTGTTATTTAAACTATTATTGTTGTTCGTATAATTGTTCAGATTAAGTAAATTTGAATAAATAGAACTAAGGTCTTCGATATCAGCTCTCTTATTTAACGAATTAGGATTCAGAAATATTTCCACCATTTCCAGAAACAGTCTCTTGTTATAATTAGTTTCCTTACATAATATTTGGGTATCATTAAAGTTGAATAAGTGCCCTGATTGATTTGTGTGGTCTGAAAGTGCACAAGTATTTTTCATTAATCTACAGTTGCTTTTATGCGAAGTTATTCTGTCTTTTAGGACCCTAGAGGTTTGGCCTATGTAAATACCCTCACACTCTGAACAAGGAATACTGTATACAATGTTTGATGTTTTTTGTATTTCATTTCATATTGAGTGATGAAATTTCTAAAAGTCTCACAATTTACGATCAGACTTCCCCAAATTTTATGGGCTTCCCAAAATTCACAAACCAGAATTATCTTTGAGACCAATAATTTCTCCACTCATTGCCCCAAATAGTAAATTAGCACAATTTCTCACAGATATTTTAACTATTGCATACAGTAAAAACAACGAATACTATATCACAGATTCATTTCAATTTTCAGAATTAATAAACGAAAAACAGATTCCACATAATTATGTCCTAATAAGCCTAGATGTCATTTCTCTCTTTAGTAATATTCCCTATACATTTAGCAAAAAATAGCATAACAAAAAATTGGAAGTCTTATTAGCCATATACAATATCTCAACTTGAACAACTTTTTAGAAATATTAAAATTTATTTTTGACAGTACATATTGCATGTTTAATCAAAAGTATTATAAGCAAATTTGACACCCCATGGGGGCCACTTTTTTCCGATCATTTCTCAATACGTAATGGATGATTTGTTGGATGACTGCATTCCTAAACTGTGTCTTTCAACTACCGTTTTTAAAAAAATACGTGGATGATTTATTCACTTCTGTACCAGGAGAAGGGGTTGAAGAGGTATTATAAGTGTTTAATAGCTATAACCAATACATTCAGTTTACAGTAGAAAGGGAAACTGACAATAGTGTTCCGTTTTTGGACACCAAACTAATTAGGAATAATAACAACCAGATTTTACTAGACTGGTACATAAAACCTACCAGTTCTGGTAGATATCTTAATTTCCATTCCAACCACCCCAAAAAAAATAAAGATCAATCTAGTATTGTCTCTAAAAACACGTATTGAAAGGATTTCTCACCCTTGTCTACTTAGAAAAAACTTAAAAAAGATTGTATGATATTCTCCTCAAGAATTCATATCCACAAAAGTTATTAAAAAACTATTATATAACACAGCTCCAATAATCAACCCTGGAGAGAGAAATGATGGAATAAGTCCCAACATCAGTGCCTTCGATTCTCAAAATAGACCGAGGCACTATTTTTCGTTACCTTACATAAAAGAAATTTCAACAAAAATAACCAAGTTGTTCAAGTATGATCCTTCAATTAAAATCGCCTTTAAACATAATAAAATAGTAGGCAACACTTTTACAAAATTAAAAGATAGGGATGAAATATAAAAAACATCAAACATTGTATACAGTATTCCTTGTTCAGAGTGTGAGGGTATTTACATAGGCCAAACATCTAGGGTCCTAAAAAGACAGAATAACTTCGCGACAAAAGCGACTGTAGATTAATGAAAAATACTTGTGCACTTTCAGAACACACAAATCAATCAGGGCACTTATTCAACTTTAATGATACCCAAATATTATGTAAGGAAACTAATTATAACAAGAGACTGTTTCTGGAAATGGCGGAAATATTTCTGAATCCTAATTCGTTAAATAAGAGAGCTGATATCGAAGACCTTAGTTCTATTTATTCAAATTTACTTAATCTGAACAATTATACGAACAACAATAATAGTTTAAATAACACAGAATTTTCCTTTTAAAAAATATAAGTATTTGTACGTATTATATCCATATACCTTTCTATAGTCAGTCTGTTCAATTCGAGTAGTTTGTCGTAGGCATAAATTCGACGTTTAATTCATACTTGTTCTGGTTTGATTAAGATATTTCTCAGCTACTGATTTTTCTTTGTATCTGGATGTATATCGATATGATTACATAGCTAAATCCTAGATCTGTGTTTCAATCATCCTGACGGAACGTACTATAACATTCTTTACATGTCAAAAAAACCTACATAAGAAATTTACTTGCTTCGTATTTCAATATAAAAATATATGGAGAACAGGAATTCCTGCCAGTATGTAAAATCTAATTTTAATGTTCAGGTCAAAGTGTGTTTGTTTTTCGCAAGAAGTTATCGATACTAATTGCAAAGCAGTGAGTACAATTTTCTACCTTTTTTTTTTCTAAAAATCCTCAATTTCTAATTAATGTGCATACAGAGATAAAAAATAAATTTCTTCTCATATTGCAGCCCTGAAGAAGGTAATAATCATTACCGAAAGCTTGGCGTAGCTTAAAAGCAATTTAAATCTAGCCCTAAATTAGGACCGATACCCCAATAATTAGGTTACTTGTTGTTCAACTAGTCGGTCAAGACTACCCTTCTCTTTAATATATATATATATATATATATATATATATATATATATATATATATATATATATATATATATATATATATATATATATATATATATATATATATATATATATATATATATATATATATATATATATATATATATATATATATATATATATATATATATATATATATATATATATATATATATATATATATATATATATATATATATATATATATATATATATATATATATATATATATATATATATATATATATATATATATATATATATATATATATATATATATATATATATATATATTTATATACATATATATATATATATATATATATATATATATATATATGTATATATATAATATATATATATATATTTATATATACATACATATATGGAGAATACAAGTTAGTTTTCTCAACATACTTAACTTATAGTATTTATAAAATAAGAAATATATATATATACAGTGTAATACCCTGTATATCGAGAACATAGCATTGCGGTCCTACTTCATATATTTTTTTTTTCCTTATTTGTGGAAATACTATACTATAAATAGGTTGAAAAAGGTAATTTTTTATCATTTTGGCTTCCTCATGTATTTTATATGAGATTTGGGTAAAATTTTACACCTTATATATATATATATATATATATATATATATATATATATATATATATATATATATATATATATATATATATATTATATCTATTCTCACCAGCTATTTCATCATACAATTATGCTAACCTTGGTTCCCAGACTATCAGCTATCACCCGCCAACGCAGTTATTCAGAAAGCCAATATTATCTCAATAACAAAGTATCACATATCAGTCAACAACATAGATCATATATTATATATATAAACAGCAGGTGTTATATATATATACGAAAACAAGTCTATATATATATATATATCATATATAACCCATATATATACCCAAGTGTTCAAGAAAGAAGTAAACAGTTCCCACTGAGTCAGCATAACCAAACATATACATAGTTATTTTTCTTTGTATACACTTCAGTTCAGTACAGTTCAGTCTAGCTTGAATTCATTTTGTTAAATATTACAAGTTCAAATGTATATATTTTAATTTGTATTATTTTTAGTAATAAAATAATTTTTTAAAAAGTAATTTATATATATAATATAGTGATTTAACAAACTGGCGCAGTCGGTAGGATCTGAAAACGTCTAACAGAACACGAAGCCCTTGTGCACTCTAACTGTCGACGGAGGATCCCAATCGATTGTTCAGAAGAACCTGTGAAAAACAAGAAAAACACAGAAAATCACGACCCGACGTCACCAACTCGCAGTCAATCTACGGATTAGGAACACCTAGTGAAGCCCCTGGTAGAATTTGCTGCAGAGAACACGACGAAGTCTGATGTTTCTACTAGTAACGTAAGACTGAATCATCTCGTTTATTAATTTTCATTTTTTCAATTTTCCAAAAATATTGAATTTTTATTCAAATTTTAAGGAAACTGTTCGATTTTTCAATTTTGATAATTAGTTAACGAAAAACTGAATTCAAAAACAAATCCAAAAGAATATTTTAATTTCAAATTTTGATTATACAGTTAATCAAATTTCAAGAAAAATTTAAATTTTGTAGATTTTAGTATTGCTTTAATTTACGTTGATTTGTGTACTACTTTACGTACTGCCAATCAACCTAAATTCTTTAAATTCGTCTTCTTTTTATTTAATATTGTGTGCCTATATTATTTCATTTTGATATTGTGATATATTGAGCAACCATGACTGATAACGGAATACAAAATGTCCCTGAGACACCCGAAATTGAGCCGTATAAATTATCTGAAATATTTTCGATAATTCCTGAATACGATGATGATCAAATTTTTCTCCAAACATTTCTCAATGCTTGTGATTGTGCTTATAATATGTCGACACGCGATCAAAAAGATTTATTAGTAAACCACATAAAAAATAAATTACGTGCAAGACCAGCGCAGCTAATAAGCTCTCGCAATCCTATTTCTTACTTAGAAATAAAACAACTTTTAAATTCTCACTTCGGAGATACGCGAGACTTGTCTTCTCTAATGCAAGACTTACAACGTATCAATTACCTAATGAAAGTCCTTTAACCTTCCTCAACCGACTTCAAGTGCTAAATGCAAAAATGCACGCTAATATACAAAAGTCTAATCTCACACCACAACAGAAACAAGCTCAAATAACCCTGATCGAATCCATGTCCCTGAGCACCCTCTTAACTGGTCTTGAACCCCGTATTGGACATATAATTCGTGCCAGTAACCCAAGAGATCTTCTTTGAAGCCCAAATACGTATTCGACGTGAACTTCAATTGTCCTATTTCGAATCTCAAAAAGTTTCAAAACCGAACCCACCAAAGCCATTCAATTAACCTTTGAGAAAACCAAACTTTCAAACACAAAAATGTTTTAAATGTAAACGTATTGGTCATTCAGCAAATCAATGCCATGCCAATAACGGACAACCACGTCCCAATTTTTCCCAAAACTCAAATTTTCAGCGACCCCAGTTTGCCCCGCAAACAAATTCTTTCCAGTCACACAGACCGAACATGCAACAACAAAGAAGTCCAAATACGCAAACCCCAAATATTACAAATAACCAATCAAATCAAAATAATTTCCAACGTCAACCGAATTTTAAATTATTCTCGACCCTCAGTAATTCAGAAAAATCCTAATTTCAAAGCTCACTTAGTTAGCACCGATAATAATCAAGAAAAATATTTTAACGACTATCAACAAGATCATCAAGATCCCTCATTCTTTTCTTATGAATACCTCTACTTTATTCGAAAACGAATACGACAATTCTTATGACAATCCAGATCCCAATTTAAACTTTAACGAACCAATCGAAGAGTATCAAAATCTTCCAATCGAAGAAAATCAAAATTTTCTTTTATCCCCAGATCAAAACCATCCACCCAATCAAGAAACAAATCAAATACAAGCCCAAATCGAAACTCTCACGCTAGAATGATATGAATCCCTCACTCAATTTCCCCGAACAACTATTTCTTTAAATCCCTTCCTTGCTATAAATCCGAAAAATCTTTACTATATTAAAGACGCAACAAATACTTTCAAACTACTCATAGATTCTGGTGCAGGTTTATTCAATTTTAGAAAATACAGTGAAGAGACTTTTCCAAATAAACTTAAGAAAACAAAAACTTTTAATAACTGAATCAACCTGATCAATTTTTAAAAACAGTGACCTTCCACAAAGTCTATATTTACAACCTAGACATTGATTTTGACGGAATTTGTCGGTCTTGACTTCCTAGAACACTACGAATGTACAATTGATTTAAAAAATAAACAACTTATTACCAATTTTAAAACACTACCACTATAAAGTTGAAGACAATTACTACTTCAACAGAACTCAAACATACGAGGCAAATGAAAATAGAATAGACTATACAAGGTCAAACAGAACAGTTTCAATTAAAATGTCATCTAATCAATACCGATGTACTGTTCTCCCGGAAAGAAATAGAAAAAGTACATATCCCAAATGCCCTTGTCCATGTCAATCAAAAAGGCGAATTTTTGACAACAATTATCAATGCGAACGCAATCCCAAAAACAATTGATTTTTCAAATATCGAAATAGAACCATTTTCGATACACACTTCTTAATTTCAATCTTCCCGAATCTCCCGAATTTCAAACTTCAAATAGAATCCCGACTATTAGATCCCAGCTTAGACTTGACCATTTAAACGAAGAAGAAAAAGAATTAATCACAAATCTTTGTGTCAATTTCGAAGACATTTTCTATCTAGAAGGTGACAACCTTCCCTTCACAAGTGAAATCAAACATAAGATAGACACGAATAATACAAAGCCCATTTTTACTAAATCTTATAGATATCCCCAAATACATAAACAAGAGGTTAAAACGCAAGTAAACAACATGTACAACAAGGTATAATTAGACCATCAATTTCTCCCTGGTCATATTCCCGTTTGGGTTATACCGAAAAAAATCAACTATAGTAATAAACAAAGCAATG